>WOVY01010012.1:0-73594 GCA_013436015.1 Rhipicephalus annulatus | reverse complement strand
GTTTTACATAGGCGCCTAAACGCATGTAGAACATCGGCCAACCTCTCTTACCCCCTTTTACCCGTGAGCAAGTAAAGGGGAAAACACTTGCCTGCGCATATTCTTGCTAACGGGACACCTACTTTAGTTCGCGATGCATGACACAACTATGTCGTAAGAGAACCGACGACTTCGCGCGTAGAATTCGCTGTTTCGAAGTATAATTGAATGCATATTGCAAGCCCCGCCACAGTGGTCTAGAGGCTAAGGTACTCGGCGGATCTTCTGCAGGTCGCGGGATCACATCCCGGCTGTGGCGGCTGCATTTTCGATTGAGGCAAATATCTCGTAGGCCCCTGTGCTCAGATTTGGGTGCACATCAAAGAACCCCAGGTGGACGAAATTTCTGAAACTCTTCACTACGGCGTCTCTCATAATCAGATGGTGGTTGAGGGATGTTAAACCCCACATATCAATCAATGCATATTGCAAGAAAAGTTGTTTAGTGCTCCCTACTTCATAATTAGTCCTTTTGCGAAACAACAAAGGGCCAGTATTGCCTATTGTTGTAGCAGGCAAAGGTATGAAACTGTACACTATGTTTTTGGTTAAGCGGCTACTGATAAGTGAAAACGTGTGAGCCATTTGTACTGCGTGGGCCTTTCAAACACCGACTCCTTGCTCAGTTTAGATTTTTATCCGCCTGGTGCGGTTCTACGTTTTTACGACATCATATACGACATCATATATGATGTGTTAAGGAGACTCCTTCTCTTGCGCGACATCCATATAGTGTTTTTTTTCTTTCGAGCACTTTCAACAGATCTCGCAGCTTTGTAGTAGAACACCTACATGCAGACAGATGGCCTGGCTTCGGTTCTCACTCGGACCCTGAAATCTTCAATATTGATATATTTGCACAATTATCAATTTTTTAGCCACTGATAACAATACATTTCACTCCCTAACAACGCTGGAATTTCTGTAGAACGAGTTCTTTAGCGCCATAACTCTAAAAACAATTCTTGCCACGCCTCTGTATCGCACACTTTAAACTCTGCCCCCAAAAATGTGCGTTCAAGTAGAAAAAGTACACAATGCCCTAAGTAACAAGAATAACAACATCTACAAGAATAACTTTTCTCAATATTAACGCATATCGACGAACGCCCGATGCTCATAATTTCTGCAGCCTTCCACTACAGCGTTTGTCATGATTGGGTAGGGGTTTTCGCACGTTAAGTCCATTACTACTACTATTACTACAACTACGCTGTAATAATAATAATAATAATAATAATATAATAATAATAAACATAATGTTCTATAAAGTCGTTATCATCAAAGTATTGTTGTTTGTTATGATCGTGGATGCTATCTCTGTTCGAGCATTTATTTTGCCGTGTCTGCTCCCAGCGTGCTACACTTCTTGTTGTGAAAACGCTGGAACTAACACAAGGAGCAGTGCTTTTCTTCATACATTCGCTGCAGTGGCCGCCACAACGGCCGTGCTTGTTCTGGCCTTGCACTTCGCACCTACAGTAGATACGTGACTCAGTCACGCCACAGGGTTCTTTGCGGAATCAATAAGCCGAGCCGGCTGTGAAAACATGGCTAGCCACCTCGACGTGACAGTTTGCCATCGAGCGAGCCTGAGTAACGCACAACATGCTCTGTTCCATTGTTGCTGTGAAAGCCGGAGTTGGGAGTCAGGCTTTTGCTTCGGCAGAAGCAGGGACGCCAATGCATCTTGGAAGAATAGTTGCATAATGCATGGCATTAGGGACACTTCACTGCGCAGTTAGATATGTCACAGTGTACCTGTAGTGTGGGGTTCACTCGAACGAGTACGTTGCACCCACGAGGAACGTCGTCGAAAGGATCTTAAATTACGTAAGATGAATCGAAGAGCCGATGTCACCATCTGAGTATATAATGCGCAAGACAAGCTACTTTGTGGGGCACAAGGTTACCTAAAACTTGCTGAAGCTAAAAATTAAAAATAGTGCGCCTAATAAGTCGAACTAGCCTCCACGGTCATGATGACCATGAATAAACCATAGCGAATAAACTGCAAGAATGACGCAACCTTTTTAGTTCGTAATTAGAAAGTAATTATGCCCAAGAATAATTTCTCCTAATGCAATCATTGTTTGTACACTCGCAAGATGATTTCGTCACTCCTTCGAAGTGATCTGTATGCGCGAATGGGCATGGACAATCTATGCAATGTTCGCAATTGATCGAATAGAGGTTGGGTCACATAGAAGAGGAACGACTTGACAGCGCTGTATAGTTATCAAGTTTGTCATTGAAGCACTCTTCTAAACGAAGAATTAACTACTACTACTCCTTTCACTTGCTAATTATTAGTACAGTGTTCCTAACTCACACGACGATTTGGAACGTAACGACGCTGTATTGCAGTTGTGATCCAAGAAAGAGTAAAATGCATAAAAGTGGGCTTAGAGAGGTACCGCTAGGTGTCTGCCATCATCTTTGCTAACGAAGAAAAGCGTGAGATTTCATGCATGCTCCTATTGCCCAATCTCAATTATGATTAGTGATTATGAAGGTCAGCAAGTTCAATCTACATCAACGCCTTAATATGTCCGAGTTTGCCCCATGCTTGAGCAACCTCCGAATAATTGAGCAAACACACAGTCCTGCAATGGTGATGGGTTCTGGGGGCATAAAGGTAATCCTAGGTGAATGAACCTAATGCTAGAAAGAGCAGTTGCATTATTGACCATTTCGATGTGATCGGAAGAGTAGTTAAACAAGGATTCAGTTATCTCCGGCTGAATGTCAAGCACACATGATCTTAGCAAAATTTGAAGCAGAGACAATGAATTGGAATACGCTTTTTATAAGAATTTTCAAGCAGAAATAAATTCAAGACATCTTTGTTTGGATATTTTTATGACATTCACACTTGTTTAAATGCAGCTTCATCATCAACGATTACTAAGTAAATGTCTACAAATTTAAAATTCTTGTACTATACCTAACAAAGCAATTTCAAGCGCTGAATCTACTTCTACTTGAAACTGGTGCAGAATAAATAGTTTTTTTTCTACTTTCAGGCAGCCATGAAAAAATTGTGTGTGGATTTGATGGTCGCCAGTTTTACCCAGCAGGAACAAAAAGAAATAAAACGTGGTATTTCCTCCTTGCACCTCAGCGTGTTTTAAGCTCGTAAAAACAATAAATGCCAAATAATCATGCACCCAGAACGAACCAATTGCTGTTCTTCTGCGTATCCATCAGACCTATTCCACACGCACGCACTCACGACGCAAAAAGGCACGTAGCTAGATTTTTTTTTCTTTGAGGGGAGGGGCAAGGCCTAATTTTTCGGAAATATTTTCATGGCAGATTGAAAAAAAATTGCCCGGAAATATAGAAGGAGCTAATCTCTTGGAATAAATTTAGAACAAAGTGTAATGCAGCACAAGAAGTGGGTTCATCAGCTATGAATAGCAAATTGTGACATTGCAGCAAGGCTAGTGCTTGGGCACCGGACAGAAAGTTCTCCTACAAATAATTGCGACCATGAAGTTTCATGCAAAATGAGTAACTTAAAAAATGAGTGACATAAATAAAGAGAAGGGAGAATGCAAGGGAAGTGGTCGTCCATTTACGCATGTGCGACAAAAAAATTCCAGCGCTTTATCTTCCAAATTTCTCATAGTTAGTCCTGAAACAGGCCTGCGAGAAGACCGGGAGCTAGTTTACGGAATTTCTTTAAAAAGGGCATATACTATAAGAAAAAATAGTTTTATTGGACAACAAAAACTAAAACACAGATGCTTCCATGACACAAAAGAGGCAAAACGTTAACATTCATTTTAGCAGGCGATTTCAAAGAAGGCCATTGCGAATGGGTTTATCATATAGTACAGGTCAATGGAAAAGAAAGCAAAAAAACGAACATGTAGCCTCGCCAAAGAGAGCGGTTCACGCTACAATTAAAATGCGTCACGGTTTTTCCACATACACAGCGATAATTTCGTCGACACTGATTTACATCCGGTGAATGGGCCTTAGAGCCGGACCATCAAGCCGCTCCTCAGTCTTATGGTTCCTTATATACGTTTTCACTGCTCTCAGTGTCGATAAGCTGCGTTTTATAGGAGTTGTATTCACTGTACTCACTCTTGTTGCAATTTTTGGTGTGCTCTAAGAACCAATATTCTTTTTCTGGGCTCACATAAAGTTAGCACAGACTTAGCTAGACACATGTAGAATGTGCCGGAGACCGAAAACATATCTACAAGCATTTGGGATCGAATTGGCTTGGTGCAATCATTTTGCTGTTTTTGTCAGCGAGAAATCAGAGCCGTCTGTGTCACCCTTCATTTAATGGTGATATTTGATCCCCACACCACCAGTTTTTTTATTTTTTTCTGACTATGAGCGGTTCCTCATAAGTTAAAAATATCGAGCAGTACATCCAAGCTTATTGTTGGTGCTGCGTGGAGCTGTCATGTGCAACTGTGCACGATTACAAAAGACTGTAATGGCAGATACTCTGCATATTTTTCTCAACGTAAGAGAGCGTCACAATACGAGCACATAAAAAGAATAGTAGAAAATGTATAACACTAGCTTACCAGGTGCACTCGTGCCAGCCTTACTTCTTCAACGCTTGGCCTGTGATCGTTTGCACGCCCATGCAATCTCTGGCAGTAAATAAATCGGCTCGGCCACAAAACCACTGTTTTGTGACCTTGTTTCAGAGCACGTGTGCCTAAATAGGCGTGACGGATCCACGTGGCAAGACATCTTTTTCTGTTTTCTAGATAAAGTTAGGAGAAATCTTGTCCGGCTCCAGGTGAGTGATGTTACAGGCATCGCGCCTGTAATCAGCCGGCAATAGTCGGAAATCGCCATAAATACACAAAAACACACAGCTTCAAGGATGACAGGACGCAGTCAAAAGCCAATATCTGTCCGATCCCGTCATAGAAAGTATGATGAGTGCGCATAAGAGCGCGGTTAAAAATAATAATTCCAACTCCACTGAAACGAGATGTCGCGAAAGAAAAAAAATAGTCTAAATTGAATGCGCGTTTCAATGCACGAACGTGGCCAGTGGTAATAAAAATCTCAGCATATACACTGAGCGAATGATGGAGAGTGGGGCGAAGCATTCGTCCGTTCATGCGTCCGTCTGTGTGACCGTCCATGCGTCTGTTTTCGTGCATCCGTCCTAACGTTCGTTCATGCATCCGCCCCTGCGTCCGTTCATGCGTACATTCATGCATCTGTCTGTGTGTCCGTTCGTCCATCTATTCAACACACGAAGTAACCACCATCTCGCATCTTTTCATCATATTATTCGGATGGATGTATGATGGATGAATGAATGGATGGATGTGGCTGTACCCTTTAGATCGGGCGGCGGCTAACGCCACTAGCCGTAATACTTAGTGAACTAGCCATTACATTAGCTATTTTTTTTCCTTTAAATAATGAAGTTTGAGGATTCGTACATCGCAGTGAAGGGTTTAATTTTCACTCGTGCCTTGACTTTAGCCACCAATCAGATAACCTCCTTCTAGTTAAGTCTACCGGCTTAAAACTCTATTTTGCCATCGCTGTCCCTAAATCCCAGTGCTTTGAAAAACTCTGCACCATCATCCTGAACTATAGGGTGCAGCCCTTTACAGAACATTATCAAGTGTTCAGCAGTTTCTTCTTCCTCTCCACACGCACTGCATACTTTGTCTACCCCTTTGTATTTGCCCGATATGTCTTGGTTCGCAGTACTCGCGTCCTGGCCTCAAACAGTAGAGAACTACCCCGAGTAATATCATAGATCCTTGGCAATTTCCTGCTTAAAAGTTTCGATCGCTCTCTAGTGCCGACTTCTTAATCATGCCCATTCTCCACATGCCAGTCTCCGTTTCCTTCACTTTCTTCTTAACCGATAGTTCTTTTTGGTTTAGCCACCTGCTGTTTTCTAAGTATTTACCAGTGAGCTTCCTGGTTCGCTTCCTCTATTTTGTATCGACGTTCTTCATGAACAAGTAGCTGAAAACCTTCCTAGCCCAACGTTCACCTCCCCCATTTCTCTCAATCGCTTCCTCAAATTTTATCTTGGTGCTAGCTTCCCTGCCCTCAAATGAGGGCAAGGAAGCTAGCATTTCCCCATGTAGAAGCACCGCCATCCAGCGGACATTCCAAACACTAAATGACGGGTGGCACCCGCACACTTTCTTACGGCTTGCGCTTTGGGTCTACTTCCCACCTTCAACCACCTTGAGTTCATTGTACATACTTGTTCACTGTATTCATGGCACTGCGGCCCAATGCTCGCGAAACATTTCTATAACCAAGGAGGTTTACGCCCAGCGAGTATAAACGTAACAACCTTTTTCCTGTCAGATAGTGGTCAATGTACATGTCAGTGGCTGGTAATGTGAAATGAGAGACAGGAGGATTCAGCTTTTAGTTCTAACGGCTTGCGCTTCGTATCTGCTTCCTCCCTTTGACCACCTCGAATTCATTCATGGTACACAGTAAAAAATTTTTACACCCTGAAGGGTGTAAATGAGCTTGTCCCATGGACGACACTCTGAGGGTGTTAATTCAGCACCTTTCAAAAAGGGTGCCCTTCCATGCACCCTTAGAATAGGGTGTACATGTAAAAAACTGTGGGGGTGTTACAAAAACATCCTTAAGGAAGCGTGCCTTCGATGTCCTTCACTTTTTTAGCACCCTCTGAGGAGGGTGCGAGAAGGGTGCACAAGGGTGTTGAGTGCCCATGGCAGGGGTGCCAGTATTCTTTTAGACTGCACTAATAGATATCAGCATGTACTGATTACACACTACTTGAAGAAAGTGGTCCCTGATTATTAATGGTGCGCCACCTGTCGAGCTTCAATCATTGCGTGTGGACAAAAATATAAACACGTACAATCGTGTATGCACTTCTGCTGGATCTATATATACTTCACTGAATATGCATAATGCGCGTTACAGAAAACTAAGCCTTGCTGCCCTTGCATATTGCATTTATTTAATATGCAATTAAACTTATAAACTTTTTTTCTACCACACAACTTTTTCACCAGATGTGTAACATGTTGACGTATACATACACTACACACACAACACCTCAAATGTTTCTTATATTTTTTCAGGTTCACTTTATTGACAATTCTTTGAAACATACAAATACACTGGTTCAGTTTAGTATACTGCTTCAAGTACATAAAGACTACAAATGAAATACACGCTATATATCCCGATAATTCTTTCAAGTACCTACAATCCCAATGGTTTCAGTTTACTACTTCTTCATGTACACAATCGGTTAATAGGAATGAAATACAGGCAAATATATACTTATAATTCTTTCAAATATGTACAATCACCATGATTTCACTATATACGCCTTCAGGTACACAATCGTTTCCAAGAAGTGATGCACACAAAAATATATATGGATAGTGTTTTAAAATCTATACAATCACAGTGATTTAAGCTTTGTATTCCTGGATGTATAACATTTGGTTATGAGAAATGATGTACATGCAAACACACATGAGTTTTTGCACATATAACTTAGCAAATACTTTAAAAACCAATACAAAGATAAGAAACAAAATAAGCTAGAAACGAACACAAAACTGTGTCAGCACTCACAAAAAACAAAAGGGGTAATGCATAATAACGGCTAATGACACAGCTGGGTCATTTTATGCCAAATGTCCCAGTCATTTTGGCAACCATCTCAAATATATTCAAAAAGCTTGTGCTGCTTTGAAAATAGTGAACTTCTGGAATATTTAGGAGAGGAAAAATGTTTGGTCATGTGGCTGCCTTCTGAACTTCCTGGAATGCCGTCTAGATGTTGTATGTGAAAAATTTTATTTTTAAAAGCATCGCTCCCTCTTTCTATACAAAACTCGGTCTACGTGTTACGTAACAAGAGTTTAATTTGGGCGAGTTGGTTCATCGTGGTTGTGTGCTAGTCACAGCTCGACAACTTCAGGAAGAGACAGAAAGGACAGGAAAGAGCACCGACTGTCAACTGAATTTAATGAATGTGCTACGAGTGCTTTTATACGAAGTATAAGAACCATGCTCATGCGCGACGACACGTGTTACTACCACAAAATAATCTTAACTGAGAAATGAATACTCCCTCTCGGAAAGGATAAGTGAACGTGTAGTGATGCACTGATCATTGGTTTACCTGATAAAAAATACTTCTACAAACGTTAAATTGG
Source organism: Rhipicephalus annulatus (assembly GCA_013436015.1). Taxonomy (NCBI): domain Eukaryota; kingdom Metazoa; phylum Arthropoda; class Arachnida; order Ixodida; family Ixodidae; genus Rhipicephalus; species Rhipicephalus annulatus. Next base: position 65,372 of record WOVY01010012.1, on the reverse strand, counting down.
CATTAAGTAAACCTATTCTCGTGATGAATGGTGCAAGATTGACTATTCCTGTTGCTGTTTAGTACACACACTTTTGAAAGCTTGCAAGGGGTAGAAAACAACACGTTAATATCATATCTGCTGGCTATTTTTTTAATTGTGAGACACGTGATGTTGTATAACATGCAAAGGTTTTGATCATTGTTTGTTTGTTGGTCCTGTCTTCTTTAACTTTACTTTCTGCAGGAGGATTTCGCAAACGGGTGTGATGATTCTGTTGGTATATCCAGCATCTTTTAGTCTTTTAATCTGGTTTTTAAGCCTGACCTCACCCATGTGTTAACATGACTTCTGAAGGGTGGCCTGAATACATGTGGTATCAATTCCTCTATTTACTAATTTTGAATGCCCACTATCAAAAAGCAGAACATTCTTAGCCCTCCTGGGCTGATAACACCAGCCAATGCCCCAACAGCATCATCACACTCGTTTGCGAAACCCTCCTGCAGAAAGTAATGTTAAAGGAAACAAGACCAAAAGAAAAACAGAATGACCAATGACCTTTGCATGTTACATGGTACTACGTACATAAGGTGTCTCACAATTTTAGGAAAAGTGCCAGCAGATATGGCATTGTTGTTTTCCACCCCTTGCAAGCTTTCAAAAGTGCATGTACTTACAGCAACAGAAATAGTCAATCTTGCACCATTCGTCACTAGAATAGGTTTACTGAATGCCAATCTAGTGTATGAGATACCGCTAACATGTGGAAAAGTAAACATCGGACAAACTGGGCAATGCTTCAATGATCGAGTGAGACAGCATGCTTTAAATGTTAAGAATGGCTATAGTAGTCTCATGGCCGGACACCGTAAAGAATGTAAGTGCAGTCCTAGGTTTTATAAAACAACGTTTTTGAAAAAAAGCAAGCAGAAAGAATGAGAGATTTCCGAACTTTTTATCATGGAGGCCCAGGATCAATGCATCAGTACATCTTCACTTATCGTTTCCGAAAAAGAGTATTCTTTTCTCGGTTAAAATTATTTTATCCTGGTCACACATGTGTTGTTGCAGATGAGCCCTGTTCTTGTGCTCAGTATAAAAACGCTCGTAGCACCTTCAATAAAATTCAGTTGACAGCGCTCTTCCCTGTCCTTTTTGCAATAAGATTTTTATTATAGAAAGAATTTCATTTTCTTACAGTTTAATTAATAATGAGTTTTCATTGTATCAAAACATGGAGCAAATTGCATGTCAATGCGGACAAAAATCACGATTTTGTGAAATTCGTGATATTTTCTCATATATTTCAGCAGCTTGATAGGTCTAAAAATATTTTTTTCTTCAAAACATACTTTCTGTGGAGTAAGTATTCACTGCTCATATATTCATACAAACTGCAATATTGGAATAAAAAATGCAAACATAACACAATTTGGCTTTATTCTTGGAAGCAAATGTGGCGAGAAAATTGCACTAATATATTGAGCTTCAAATACCTTACAGAAGCACATTTACTTATCAGGTAGACCGAATTTGCTTTAGAAAAAATAATCGGTAGTTTTAAAACGAAATTTTCCACAAACAGCACACAGACGGCATTATGCCAGGAAGTTATGAGCCAGCCACATAAACACAACTTTTTTCTCACTGAAATATCCCAGCAGTTCGCTGTTTTCAATGCAGTAAGTCAGCACATTTTTTTTTTCAAGTACATTTCAGGTGGTCGCCAAAGTGGCTGATACATTTGGCATGGAATGGTTCAGCTATATTTAAGCAAAATAACTTAAACAAATAACAATATTTGTTCATCTACCAAGACCACACTAGAAAAAGTTATTCAGGCATTGTGACACTAAAATTTTCAGTGTCGTACTGCCTGAACAACTTCTTTGATAAACCGCCAAACTCACGCCGAGAAAAAGTCGCTCTATCACGGTGGTTGTTAAAGGCCTTGCGGCCGTAGACAATGTTGAAAATAAAAAAAAATCAACTCATAAGTGCTGTCACTCCTTCTTCGTCATTACTTACACGGAAGATTTTTCGGTCATCCACGTGGAGGTTCAGGAACTAGGCTTGCTCTAGGCTGGGGCTGGGGTATACCACGTAGGACGTCAGTGGCACCCTCTCGTCCTGTAATAGGAGCAAATATTACTTCCCATAAAATGATGTTCGTGCTGTTCTGGCAGCACCATATATGAAGAATCTGTAGTGTGTATTCTTTGAAATGGCGTGTAATTGACATTACACTGAACTCGAACCATACAACCCATACATTGCAATAATTTCGTATGATAAAGATAAGATAGCTTTCCAGCATACAGCAAATTCCCGAATTGAGGTGAAGTGTAAGACTACAGCTCGAAAATGGCACTTACGAAAGCCTGAACTCACCCAAGAATCAAATTCCTTATAGGGTAGTGAGCCAGTGTGAAAAACAGTTCTTCAAGTACAACGTTCAGAACATGTAGCATTAATCAGAACGCAAAAGAAACTTACCTCTTCATGTACAAATAGTCAAGGCATCTCTGCTTTCTCTTTTACATGAGAACAAATGATCTTGGGCATGGCACTAGCGAAGAGGTCTGCAAAAAAATAAAAGATTTACTGGCTTTAATCACGCTTCTAACAATTTGAGCAATTGTGACAATTCAGCAATGAGTGCAATTCTGACTGCCTCTATAAGGGCATCAAAATGAACAATTTTCTCGTTCTTTCTACCCTCACAAGAAGCTCCGTCCATGGCATCTAATCCAAGTTTGACGCTGTGCCTCGTATTCGCCTTCTTTCTAGACGTAGGGCTGCGAACATGTATTTTGTGCCACCTAATCTAGCACAGAAATTCGTCATCTATAATTCAATCATCTTAATTCATTGTAATTTGATAAAAGATGTGATAGCTCGTCCAGTTTTTAAAGAGTTGCAGGCCTGCATTAGGCACTGCCTAGCACGCATGAAAGTATTTCTTAAAAAAATCTTCAAAGCTTGCTTTCTGAAAAAGCATCTAGCATATTTCGACAACCAAGAGCCCATCCTCTGATGGCAATCAGGGGCACGCAATTAGCGATTATTGACCACGGGATTTGCAAACGTCACCCATGCCTAAGTACTCAGTTTAAACACAATCAAGCAAGTAGGGCGCTCGAACGACACCAATGCGCGTGGACGCCATCTAAGTTGCAGCAGCCATGGCTTATGCTATAGCTTCGGCACATAGCTCCGACAGTCACGTATACTCTCTCGATTCTGTTATAACGCCGAACGTTATCGCAGATAAAAGGAAAGCATGAAAACAGCAAACAGAAACGAGGAAAAACAACGCACGGCGATGGCCACAACCACGCGCCTTTGGAAGTCTACGAGATCTTTGCCTGTTGCTGGTGGCACGTCCTAAATATTTTGAAAGACCGACGCGCACGTGCTGGGAGCATCGCGGCATATCAGCACCTCAAACTGTACCGTCTTTAAGCAAAAAAAGGGCCATTTCGTACAGTGCGCCTCTGAACATAAATTTTTCTTTTTCTTTCTTTTTTTACGCTTACACCTACAGGAGCACGTTGCACATTTGAGTATTAATAGAAATGTTATTACGATGTAGCTTAAAGCGCATCTTGAAACAATATCAATCACTTTTAGCAGTGTAGAGACAATGTGCGATCAGCAACTAATCGCGCCCCTGTTAAGTGATCACATCACTCATTGTATGAGTGATGCAGGCGCTTACACAACATTGCGCATAGCAGTGTGAACTCGTTAAGTCTGCAACAGGCCCGCGACAGGCCCGCGAACGCAACAGGCCCGCGAACGCATCTGCAACAGGCCCGAATCTGCAACAGGCCCGCGAACGCATGCTGTTGTAAATGGCTGGCAGCCTACTTCGGCAGAGCTGCTGCAGGCGCCCAGCTAGCGCTGTATGATTACTACCTACGAAAACAGTACACTCACCGTTAACAGGCCCACGTTGTCCGCGTCCGCCGTTCCATGAATATTCCTCAATCCGAGCGTCCCTTCGAACACGGTGTCATGCGTGACCACCATTGAAGATGCGCCTGTTCGCTGGAACTCACACAGCGACCAAGACCCCAGACCAACGCAACATATTTGAAAGACGGATCAGCCAGAGAGAGAGCAACGTTGAGAGAGAGGAGGAGGAGGCACTGGCGGCGGCAACGCAGCTGTCGACGCAGGTGTTCGGTGACGCAACTATTCGCTTATCTACACAGCCGTTGATGGGGCGGGGGGGACAGCTGGCCCGGGTGAGCGGGGGGGGGGGGACTCGCCAAGACGGCGCCGAAAGGCAAACGCTGTGGTGCATACGGCGGGCGGCGGTTTGACGCGGAAGGCAATCGAATTGCGCTTCAAGAATGACTCCTTCTAAATGGCAACTCTCCTTCCGCACAGCGGCGCAGGTTATTTACCAGCCTTGTGTTCTTTGAGTATTTTGACGCAATGCGATTGCACTGGGCAAAAAATAGTGAAGCAGAACTTGCGGAAAACAAAGTGCACCCTGGAATGTCCAGAAACAAAAATTATTTCGTCCTCGGTGGCATTAGCGGGAGAGCATCGCTACACATTTTTTAGAGGAATTGTTTTTCGCATTGTCCGTGTCTGGCGATTCCGCGTATTGTGCCGCAAACACTGAATGCGTAGTCGAAGCTGGAACAAATTAATCCACAATCACGGATGTTTAGAAGGCTTGTCACGCACCAAAAAAAACGTGCCGAGGTTGTTATAACAGACTTTTTGCTGACCACATGATCAGCACATAATTCCTTATGGTTGCCCAATGAGCTAGCTAAGCCCCTGTAGCAAAGGCAGGGCTTGTTCTTGTTAAACGTTGTTAATATAAACGATGGTTGTGCATAAGTGCAGTGAGAGGTTTTCGTGTGAATTCGTCATAACCCACGTTTTCGAGCGTAGAAGCGCCTCAACAATGCTAATCAGTTACCACAGCAAGTTCGTAAGCAATGATGAGGTACGAAAATGTGCAGCTGTTTTCAATATACTGAATAGTTAGTGTACAGTGCCTTGACCACCGCCATTTCTTAAGCCACCTCCCATATAGACTCCCAGTCTGAACAGGTGTGGGACCTTAAACTCGAAGAAGCAGTGCCCCCCCCCGCACACACACACGAAATTTGAGGGCGCACGGGCTGATACACACGCATACTTATTCACAGGCGCGCACACATACACGTATACACACATACGGCAACACACACACGCGACCGTAAACGCACGCATGCATGGGCGTACACAGGCACGGCACAGGCACGCTTAACACAAGCACGGACTCGCACATACACGCGCACGCACACATGCACGGGTGTACACACAATCGCGCTTACACGCGAACACATGCGCAGGCTCACGCACACACACCCATACTCGGGCGAACATTATGTTCCTGTATATAATCCACAGCAAACATGTAGCTTATAACCAACGCTAAGGTGAGCTTTTGTAACGTGGATTGCAGTTAATTGCCATTATAGATGAAACGCGATTTGCTTCTGCTGGCATTCTGCTGTATTCGGAGAGCACCTTCACACATTCTAAGTCTAGGCCGTCATTTAACGCAAGGTCCACATATTCGTGCAGTAGCTACGCTGCTCGGCCACCAATCCGAAGGTCGCGGGTTCGATGCCGGCCGTGGCAGTCGAATTCAGATGGAGGCGAAAAGGTAGAAGCCTGTGCATTGTGCGATATCAGCGCCCATTAAAGAACACCAAATGGTCAAAATCTCTAGAGATTTCCACTACGACAACCCTCATAATCATATCGAGGTTTTTGAGACGTAAAATACCAAATATTATAATTATGTGTTCTTCTTATGCTGCATATTCCATCTGATGAATCGTCACCTACACCCTTCTCAGGCACAAAAGCACCCTTAGAGCCTATTTTAGGGTGCTATCGAGACAAGCACCCAAACAAATGGCTGCTTCTTTTCAATCGACCATTTATGGGTGTTAAAGGGTGTTTCAAAGAATGCTTTCTTGTAAAAGCACCCTTTTTACACCCTTTTGGGTGTAAAAATTTTTGCTGTGATAGGGGTCAACCAAAGCGCAGCTACGCTCTAGATATCTGAGTGCCCTGTTCATGTCATTGAAGTAAGTCACGTGAGAAGTAATTTTGCCAGAATATTGTAGGTTTTGAATAGCCGACCCACATTCCATCTCCATTTTTTAAGGCGCTTCGCCGTGCTTCTATTCGGGCTGCAGAAATTAGGAGCCTACTTTTTCTCACCACTACCACCACCACTCACGTTTTAACAGTGAAAGTGCCTCAGTTGTGATCGTGTCCTTTTATGGGCGAAGCTTCTTATTTCATCATCCGAACTTTGCTTATGTTTTGGTAGCACAATAGCGATACCAGTACTCTCGACGGCATTCAAATCAAAGTGTCGCACTTGTAGCATAACGGCATCTTTCTAATAAAAACTTAGTAATTGCCAAGGTACACTACTAAAACAAAGTTACAGCTTTGCCGCAAAGGCGAAGCAATTAAAGCGATAGCAACATTTTGGAAGGTCACGCGCAGAATGGGGAGCAGATCGAAACGTGCCACGCGTCTCTCACGCACAAATGACGCACGAAACGAACTCGCAGGTACAGATGCACGTGAATAAACGTCTCAGTTGTTACTTCGCTGTGTCTGAAAAGCGCGCGCTTTTCGGAAACAAAACGGCAATAATAGCAGTTTGACTTCTGTGCCTCCAGTAACTCGAACACAACCGTTCGAGGTAAATCCGAGGCGAGCCAAGACTTACGCTCCCCCCCCCCTCCCTGCTTCCTACAGCGAGATGAGGGTGCGCGGGGGAGCCTCGCTCCCCTCTTCTAAGCGGAGCAAAGTACGTGTAGGAGATTAGAGGGCACACCACCACGCGATGTTGCGACGCACGCTCATTGTGCTATCTTGCTGGTAATGCTGAAAAGATGATAGTTCCCCTCGAGATGCCCGTGAACAGAGGTAAGTTGCAGATATTATTAGCTTCTCGTTCTAACGGCGAAGAACCTGCTCCTTAATGACTCACTGATTAAGGCCTCGCACTCTCGATTGAGGGGACCTTAGTTTGATTCCGCGTGCCGAAACCGATGCTGAGATTTTGTTTTCTTTCTTCCATTTTCATATATATACATACGTATACATATATGGTGAGTGACGGTGACGTCGACGCCAGCAGCAAAATCCAACCAACAGTGTCCATATAATTGCAATCGCAATTAAAGTGCAAATCGTCACTGTTATGTAACACTGCAATGTTTTATACCAGGTGTATAAAACTATGAACGCGAATTGCGTACTTCTTAAACAATCAAAGCATTTCGATGTTCATTCTCACATTGTCCAACGTATCCAATGAACACCGTAAAATTCACAGTGCGAATGGGTGACCGTAAGTGACCAAAACGTGCCTGTGACCAGCCCGTGGTGGTCGCAGAACCAGTGACGTTCAGTCTAGGCGTACAGTACACAAGGAATACTAACATTTGCCTTAAAGTGGTCATGACATGGTGAACCAGAAACTTATTTTCAGCAAAAACTAGTGGTCGAGTGTTTATTATACAGGTATTAGAAGTGGGCCGTAAAAGCATATTCGGGGTAAAAGAAGCCGTAGAAGTGGCCGGCTCTAAAGCCCACCCACCACTGGCGGCCGACATTTTGCTATAGCGCGTACAGCGTGCACAGCTCGTAGGAGTGGAAGATTGGCTTTCTACAGTACCGCTGCAAATCGTTCAATTTCAGTGCCAAGCTGAACAAAGCTAGAATATTTCAATTTCACGTGCAGTTGACAATGAAACAATATATTTTGCTGGAATGCAGCCGCTCGCTCCGCCAACTGCTTGTTACTTCACGGCTTGCGAGTGCGGTATAGCCTGACTCACAGGCCGGTCGCGTGCTTATTTATTGTCTAAATATAAATGAAGTGCTTGAACAAATGCACTAAATGTGCCAACTTCTTTGTGAAAGCGCACGAAACAACACAAATCTAAGAAAAGTCACACAAGTAAAAAAACAAATAGAATAACACTGCGCACAGCTTTGCATACAGGCATGTGATGAGGTGCAAAACTATGGACAAGAACATAAACATGACCAAGACAAGGAGGTCTCTTAGACACTTACTAGACCCACACAACACCAAAACAGCATCGAGAGCTAAGATGACTAAGATTAAGCACCAATACGATGCCAACATGAGAGTAATAGGAGAAGATCTTGTCGAATAGTAGCTTGCGAAACCTCCGCGCAAAAATCACAAGGAGTAAGAAGGCTCGTTTATTGAAGATCTGGATATGAACTACTAAGAACAAGAAATAAGAGCTGTCTTGCAGAACGTCAAGACCAAGCCAGTCCCAGGCCTGATAGGCTATTGAAAAAAATTCTCCGGAACCTAGACAATCAGGTGACAAACACCTCACAGATTACATCAACCCGTATTGAACGAAAGGCGAAATACCAGAATAGTGAAAAACGTCGGACGTGGTCCTCATACCTAAGCCCAGAAAGCTGCGAGCCATTCAGCATATGGGACCAATATTGCTTACTTCGTGTGTCTGTAAACTTAAGAAGCTTCTCTTAAAAGGATCAACGGGCATATGGAAGTAACAAATGCGTATTTTAGCTCCACATTAGGCTTAAAATCAGCACTGTAGACCCAAAATGTTTTGATTCGTATATAGGAACAAGTTATTTACGTATTAGGATGGGGAGACCGCACCATTCTAGCGTTAAACTTAAAAAAATGTTTCTACAGTGCTTATCACTCGACCATAGCGCTCGATAACTTGAATCCACCTGTTCCAAGGCAGCGTCGAATACTGACGTTTCACGCTAACAAAAAAACAGCCAGCAGATCTCAGATATTCTGGAATTAGAATCAAGGCAAAGAAGCAGCCAGCAAGAATTAAATTATGCTGTGCATATCATGCTCTCTATGTCAGGACCCGTCATTTATGTTTTCACACAACCATATCTCGCACTACCAATTTTAGTGTGTATCAGCGAGCGAAAAAGTCGCGGAAGTTCCCTAAGAAATACTTTGCTTCAAAAAATTAATGGGATAGAGGGCAGGACCCCGTGGTATACACTTCAGAATCACTGTGCAGTGCGTACATGAATGCAGAATCCATGCATGCTGAACTGAGAAAACTGATTTCATCTCGTTATGCGAAAATCTAATCCGAGTACCATGCGACTCAGAAAAATCAATTTTGCTCGTCTTCTCTTGTCTCTTTCTATGCTTGAGTGAAACATCTCCACGGGAAAGAAAATATAGCCCGCACCAAAAATGTCCGGTGTTCCGTGGAGAAATCAACCATAATTTATATTCATCCAGTTACTTTTCAAATATACCTAATGCACTCCCCTAGATAAAAGAAAATATAAAGAAAATAAGATGTTTTAGTGAGTTCTCGTGCTTCCGCTGTATTGCACTTTCCGCATCTCTCTTTTTGCGCTCCTCCTAGAGGGAAAAGTGTCGCAACGCCATCACGATTTCTGAAAGGCCGCATCTGCTGGTGACAGACTATAAAGATACGAATGCTAGTATGATGTCTCAGCAGAAAGGATACATGGCTGAGCATAAGACTGGTCCTAGAGTATAACACTGCGTTCCGGTGATCTGTAGACAGGCTGCTGGAGGCAGCCCGAAAAGACTCGGCACATCAGTGCTACGTTTATTACAGCCAGTTTGTCCTAAGGGGATTCTTTCTTGGTGCGTTGTCTAAACTTCGCAATATGTGGCTGCTTGATGTTCGCCCTATTCTCTTTGTTACTATTTTGAGAAGTAACAAACTCTGTCACGGGCTGTATGTCATAATTTTAGTAACTGTGCAGACATTCGAACGTCTGTCTCTGCCCTACCAATAGTCTTGAAAGGCAGATGGAGCGTTCGAGTCCTCCGGCTATCTTGATATTTTACATGTACTCACAAACATTACAACGATTGGTAATATACCACAAAAGCCAGCATTTAATAAGCATTGAAGGCATGTAAATTTGTTTAAAATGCTTGATCTCATGAATAAATTCGTGTTTGCAATCTGCACATATTTAGGTATATATTTCAATGGTTTTCTTTTCTTTCTGCTGATGAATGAAAGTTTTTTTGTTATTTCGTGGTAACTGTTGCAGCACCGCATTGCTCTCTTGATTGCGCACCAATCCTTTTGAACATCAATCCCTAGAATAATCGTGTTACTTGGCGCATATTCGGGCCGTATATACTCTCAAGCCTAATAAACGACACGAATTTAGTTTCCCACAAAATGAATAAGATAAGCAAGGTCAGTGGCGTGCCGGCAACTTTTTGCAAAGTCACAGAGCTCTTTAAATTATATGGGTAACTTGAGCCCTCTAGGAGCTCCAGAGCAAATTCGTACTCGTCGATCGGTAAAGGTGAGAGCTAGAAACGCGATAAAACCTGAGCTAGTGATGTATGCTGATGCATAACGTTGAATCAATATTGCACAAAACTTAATTCTCTTTTCAAAAATCTCAACAATTGAATCGCTGTGCTTACTATTTGACGCCAGAGAGACCTTGCTAGGCTACCTGTAATTTTGGAACCAGCAAAGCCTCTGGTCATATTTGAGATTACATTACAGCATTGCTTCGCCATGTTTCGACGAACCTGATTTGTTGAGAGTGCCCCTGCGAAGCTGATATCTTCACATGCCAAAGGAGGCGCATATGCGCAGAAAACCGTGGTTTCGCAAGGTCGACGTGATTTCGATGGCGCCCGGATTGCGTCAGTCGCCGCCCAGAGAGTTATGTCTCGCAAGAACGAGTACGTTCACTGAAACGAACGGCGGAGCGATGGCGTACAGAACCCGGTATGCGCTGGCTATAAATCAATCGTGCACTTTGAGTAAGTTTGGTGTCACAAACGAAGTTCATGTATTCTGAATAGGTACAATGTTGTCCTCGACTTTTGACAGTAACAGGGCTTTTATCAAAGAGAAAAGTGCAAAAAGTTTGAGCGATGTATGAGACAGCGCCACTTCGTGTTGTCTGCGAATTGCATATAGCGCACATGACTTGCATTTCAAAGAGTATTGTTACAAAACAAATGCTCAGCCGATAGTGCCTTCCCCCAGATTTGTGTCAGACAAAAATGGTGATAACCGGTTTTTTTCAGCGGGAAAGAAAACCGCAAGACACCACGATGTTTTATTAGAATAAATAATACATATTCATAAAACAGAATCAAACCATGTAAAAGAGGGTGTTAGTTCTGAACATTTCAAAGATAGAGAAGAATATGCTCAATATATAACTAGAGTCTCGGCAGGTACCCTTTGTATTTAGAATACGTGCGCACACATCTTGTACACGCAAGGTTAAGCATGCGAAACGGAGGAAACGTTCGGGAAGATAACAACAGGGGGAAAACAGAACAAGACAATACGCTTCTCGTAAATGTCGTTTTTTATGTCCAGTCCTTAGTGTTCTCTAATTTAAGCACCTTAATGAAGCAGATAGCTCATCAAACTACTATACAGTCTAAGAAAAATCATCTGTTTAAAAGTCTTGTATGAAAGCTGGCTTCTTCGTGATAACCATGACGTCATCGCATGAATAGTAACATGATGAAACATTACCCCAATTTACTGATAAATAACGTGAATCACCCTATACAGACTCTTAAACACGGTTGTGTTATTAACCGTTGTTAATTATCAATCCAAACATTTATGTCTTCATATTATATATAAAGCATTTTACGCTGCACAAAATGTAGTTTTGCTGTCTCTTTCCATATGTTAACGCGAAATTTTTATCAGCCTATAAGATATGGCAACCACCACAGACACAACGGTCCGCTAGCTACTGCCAGAACTGTTAAGAAAACATTATTTTCACCGCTTTCTGCTCATTTAAATCACTTACAATTCGCTTAGCAGCAATTCACACCTCTTAACACTTCTGTCATCTGTTTAGACCCAACATAGTTAAGTATGCACTGTGTTTAGACTAAACCTAGAAGATTACTAGCATTTGTTTCGATTAAACTTGTCGAGTACTAACTTAACATTGCTTATAAAGGGGAGGGAAAAAGAAAGATCCTCGCGATGTCGAGCCTGTGCAGTTCCTGTTGAAAACGGTGTCTGCTAAAATGTCTTCATAATAAAAGAGCACATAAAAGCATAGGTGGGCTAAGCGACTCATCTGCACTAGAACCACTGCACGCAGCATTTACTTTTTTCGCTATATTTTCACTATAATTATGTTAATGTATGACGACGATTGAATCTTATATTATGTGTGTTTAGTAAAAAGCATTACGCAAAGCTATTCATTTGCAACCATCGCAACATTCATGTTTAACTTTTTACAGTATTATGGTTGATGGTATTGTCAAGCCATGTTATTGAGTGTTATTGACGTTGTATTCACTAGTTAGGCACACAAGTGTCAGAACAGTTATTGCAGGAGAAACTAGTTGATCGTATGACTTGAATTTGTACAGCCAGAAATGTTATCACGACAAAATGCTAGGGTTATTGTGGTTAAGGCTTTACTTGCCGTGACCGTGACGGTGCGAGACATGACTCTGCGGTAATATAATCCGATGTAAACCTTCAATATATCACACAGTGTGCGACTTTTCTATGGCCACGACAGCACACGGGAAAAAAAATAGAACACTCTGAACTGGTCCGGCAATGACTAAAGCATTGAAACTCAGTGCTGCAACATGCACAGTCCTTTATAAGTCAGCTGCGTGATTATCGGTCCTATGTAAACGCCCCCAAGTTGTCCGAAAAACCATCATTCGAACTTTGGAAAGCACGGAAGCAGGAACGAAAATTTCTTTCCACAGCTATACTGACAACTCTTTGCTGGGCCTGACAGAGCCCGTAAGGTTTAGACACTTGAAAAACCGCATCAGTCATTTAATTACGTCATCATAGCACACCTATATACTGCATCAAGCTGTCCAAACTTTGTTTCTATTTTTAGGCTAAGTGAAAAAATCGTCGTCTGAAAACGTGCTATCCATGCACAGAGGCCAAGAGTCACATGAGCGAGAGCAGGCGTAATCTACCCAAGAAGCAACCAATCCAGGGAGCAAAATTTGAAAAGTATCAATATATCTTATACAGCTCAACAAAATCACATGGCACACAACAACGTAGATTGCGATCTCGTCACAGGGTTAGCTGCAGCTCAGTACGCCGCGCTATCTGCTGTTGTCCCCCATCGTGTGCACCAAATTTCCTGGATGTGAAGCCCAGTCCGCCGAGGTGGTGCAGTGATTATTCTGCTCGGCTTTCGACTGCGAGGTCGTGCGTTCGATCGCATAGGCGGCGGTCACACTTCGACATAATCCTAATGCTAGAATCCCGTGTACGACCGCAGTGTGTGACAAAGAACACTAAGTGGTTGAAATATTTAGAGTCCTTCACTACGGCGTCTCTCGTAGTCATATCATATTTTTGCAAAGCAAAAACTCACATAATATTGTTATTCAAATTTAGCGCAAGACTGTGACCACGAATCATTCATACAAAAGCCCTAATGACCACCCATTTTTATAACTACATGCCTTTTCATCATTAATGTGGAATTGACACTAGCGTATGCTATCGCTCTACTTTAGCGGGTTGAATACTGAATTTAGTTACTCTTTCGAGCATACTTCGATTACATTCGTATTGGTGACACTGTTCCTTGAACTAGGAATAAAAGAAAACAGGCAACAAACTGTCGTATTTTTCTTTTAGCCAACCAAGAGACACTAGGATGTTCTCAGGCGCGTACGCACGCGTTCATTATTTTTCATTGTCCCCCAACCTATCGACCGAAAGGTAAACAACCCAGTCACAAATCCTCGTCGGTGCCCTGCCACCCAGACACGTACCAAAAGGATTCACTCCAGGCGGCATTTGCTACCATTGCAGCTTCAGATAATTAGGAAGGAGCAAACAAGAACAATATTGAATCATGCCTTATCCCCAACCCTTTCCTCCCGAGAGCAACTGCAGACTTGCGTCAGGAAGTTTCCGAGAATTCCTAGACAGTTGCGTGCAGCCCAGCCAGGATGCCATCTTGGAAATCATTTCAGAAGATAGCCCTAGAGTTGATAACGATGCTGTATTTGTCACGGAATAAAAAGAAGTAGACAAAGCGCATAGTCACACCGCGTAAAGATGACAGGCAACATTCTATAGGTTGCCGAATGCGAAAATTATACCGAGTTTCAGACGAGTTAATCTAATATCATATTCCACAAAATAGCTTCACTTCTTGTTGGGAGAAGTATGATTCTTGATGTTTTTATAAAAAATACCACCTTCCTTTAGGTCGAACTCCATTCACACCAAGGCAGTGCAAAGACGGTTAAACAGCAGCATTTTATATTTGTTATAGGTGAAGTTACAATCCCTAGCATATCGCTCAGCAATCCTTGGAAGTTTTGCTTTCATACGTGATATCAACATCGTGTTGACGTCGGTGAAGTGCAGTTTTATATTTACTTTAGGTGTAAAACCATTTATACTTTTTTTCTAGCACAAAAAGACTTGAAACACTTGAAACGAGAAACAAAAAAAGCCACATTCGTTCATGCAAACGGCTATAATAACATTTATCGAGCACATGTCTTGCGTGCTACCGGGAGGGTTGTCATTTTTACTTAAGTCGCCCCCCATGTAGTTTACCCGCTATTAAACGCTATAATCTGAATGAATCTCCATTGGGACATAGGGTCCCTCGCCTGTGAATATGCAATTACAGCCCATCACTTGACGTCAATAATAACGTGTAATGAAAATACATGAAGAACGTGAGCAACGAAATTGTTGTAGTGTTCATGTCTTTAAAAAACGTGGGATATTACAAGTACAGTAAGCTAGTTTTCAGACTGATACGGTAAAGGAAAACAACAGCAAAAAAGTAAAAGCAAGGGGAATGCTCATTATGAGGTGAAGTTCGGTGCATCAAATCGGGAATAGGGGCCTTCTATTTTGTTTGTTCTGTTTGACAGCCACACGATAAATTTTATTCGAATAATAGTAATAATAATATTAATAATAATAATAATAATAATAATAGAAATCAATATATGTGGGTTATAACGTCCCAGAAGTAGCGTATGATTATGAGAGACGCCATATTGAAGGCGTCGGAAAATTTCGACATGCCGAGTTTTTAACATGGACCCAAATCTCACAGGCCAATAGAGGTTTCACTTCCATCTAAAACGCAGCGGCCGCAGCCGATATTACACCCCGCGATCTTCGCGTTAGCAGTCGAATGCCCTAAGTACTAGACAACCACAACATTGTTTGTTTGTTTTGCTTTGCTTTGTTCCTCACAGATGTTTCGTGTTACTATGTACATCTGCTGTAGACGCCGAGCAGAGGATACTGAATGAACTGACATTTCGCGGCCTTCAGTTACTTCGGCTCTAAAACTTCAGTGAACAATACGACACTGCTAAATGCGAACTTCGAGTACAGCTAAGCGCTGGAGCAACGCGAACTGCGTTTGAAATTTAGCTTTCCACACTCGTAGCAATGTCACTATTGCTGGGGTTTGACGAAGGCACTCTAAATTCATACCAGGAAGAACATCCATCCTATATTATCACGAAAGTGTTATATATGGCAGAATATCAATCAGCATCCATCACTTTTTGAAGAAGCAGCAATTTTATTGAAAACGTAACTGATTATCTTGAGAATGCCAAGACGTGCCCTGTGGCTAGCGGTAACGGCTGGCATGCATGTAGCCATCTGCTTCTCTCGTGTAGACACACATTCAAAGAGACTTTGAGCATAGTGGCATCTCTTTGGCATCACCCTGACCGACGCCTCTGCTTATCAAAGGGACGTCGTGATATTTTCAAAATATTCTGCATCAACACAACCATTCACGCAGTTTTATAAACACCAATGGTTTTAACTTAGGGTTGTATACGAAAAGTATGGCTTGCTTTGCCACACGGCCGGCCAGCATGACGTGAAGTTACAACGAAATCAATTGGGTATTCGTAGTTTCTGTGTGTCTCTTAGCAAATAAAGTTTCTTCAAACATCAGTACTCGCGAAAACGTTGAAGGCGGTAATACTGCCTAATAAATATCGAAAGTAAAAATGAGAACAGAGCCCAAGCATGCGCAACCCATTCTCTTGATCCATAAAAGAAAACCAAAAGGAGGCCTATCCTGCAACTCTGAATTTTACGCAGTAGACTGCTATATTAGTACACAGTAACAGTTACAACAAGACAGAATAAATGGGCCTATTCTTCCAACCGTTCGAGAAGCATTAATTTATTCTACGCAGAAATATACAATGCAACTGCATCTACACACCTCTTACAATCGAGCATTCGATTTGTAAAGCTCTTAAAGGAAAAAAATTTCGTGAGCAAGTTTAGCAATCACTAGTATTCAAAAATATGCTTTTGCTCAATCGATACACAGGGAGGTATACCTCTCTCTTTAGGGTTTGTTGGCAGAAAGAAAGAGCTTGAAGGGCTAAGTAAATTAAAAGTCCTGAACAGCTGCCCTGTAGACTTTGAACGTCAGTGCTCAAAACACGTTCCACAAGAGGAGACTTCTTAAACGTGTGTCCCTATTCGGTCGGACCGATATTGGATGGAGAATAAATTGTCGTCTGCTTATTCGTAATGAACAGCTGTAAGAGAAAAACACTTTACGGAGCACCATCGATTGGCCGCTTAACTAGCTAGCGCAGCTGTCTAGGCTGAACGACGTTTTGAATTCAGAAACCTAGTGACCGCCCTGTATACGGCATAGCTGAGTACGAGTACGCTGTTGCATGGGCTTAAAGGGAGGCTACAAAGAATACCATTGTGTGAGGACAAGCAGGAAACAAAACGATCGGTAGTGTAGTATCGCAACTTTACGCTTCGCAAAGGTACGTGCCTAAAGAATTGGGTAGTAATGATTGATATGATTGATATTTGGGGTCAAAGGTCCCAAGGCCACCATATGAATATGAAAGACGCCGTAGTGGAGGACTCTTAAATTTCGACCACCTGGGGTTCTTTACTTGCACCTAAATCTGAGCACAAGGGCCTACAGCATTTTCGCCTCCATCGGAAATGAAGCCGCAGCAGCCGGGAAAGAAATTGGTAGTACGCTACCCTCGTACGTATCTGTCCTCTTCGGTGGCTGGTTGCTCTAATAGGAAGCGAAAATCAGTCTATAGATTTCACTTCAGTATCCGTGGACTCCCTTTGCAGGAGCTGTACATGGAGTTGTAAAAGAAACCATACGTCTAGCTATTGCAGCTTCAAAACATTCGCTCAATGATCAAAAGAATGTTCTCCCTAAAAACGGTAGATATAATCACGTATCCCCAACTCGTTTATTTTTTTCTTTTTGCTGTTCTCGGAGTCTAGTTCAATAAAACTGAGTTTTGGTGTGCACCGTCTGCGAATGGCACTTTGTTTAGGGGGGGGGGGGTCATCAATTATCTTAAAAAGTTATAGTATATATACGCACACGCTGAGAAAGCCGGAAAGAGAGGAGCGGGAAAAATATCGAGAGAAAGTAGACACGGATGGTGGTACAGCCAACACAAACACGATAGCTTGTTCCTTCGTCGATCGCCGCCTACGCCACACGGCAGCAGCTCGGTCTGAACGTGTTCTTTTCATTCGGGCTGAAGGCGGCCGACGATGGACAAAAGAGCCGAGACTGGATGAACTACTCACGTCTGCGTAGTATATCCTCTTCTCAGAACCCCGTCGATGGCGCGTCGTGTAAACATGAATTGCACACGCCGGCCCAATGGGGAAACCACCGCGTGTGTCAGTTTTTGAGAGAAAAAAACGAAAACTTCGAGCACACCGCTTTTTCACTGACCGAATAAATCCGGCAAAAAAAAGAGAGATTTTGTACTACGAAAGCTTAGGAAAACAACAAAAAAAAACGACAGTCGCTCTCTGTAAGGAGTGTTGGCGCAGTTTTTACTAACACGCATTTCCGTATAATATTCTTGACGCCCTCCCGTGTTTGTATAGTAAGATATACATGCATGTAATGCACGTGCAGGCTTTTTGATGGTGATGAAATACCAGACTTTAGCAGAGAAGGGAAAGTATTCTGGTGTACAGATATTGAAAGGCATGCGTTCGAAGCATCAAACATGGAGATTGAGATACATTTATCTTAGAGGTAACAGACTACTTTAGAGATACTTCGGACAAGCCGGATCAAAAGATCAAGGATTACAATTACAGGAATACAGACACCGGTTTACATGTTTTTTCCAGGGATGCTAATGCTGCGTATAAACATTACCAATTGCTTATAAACACCAAA
This sequence comes from Rhipicephalus annulatus, assembly GCA_013436015.1. Classification (NCBI taxonomy): domain Eukaryota; kingdom Metazoa; phylum Arthropoda; class Arachnida; order Ixodida; family Ixodidae; genus Rhipicephalus; species Rhipicephalus annulatus. Next base: position 47,084 of record WOVY01010012.1, on the reverse strand, counting down.
AATTCAGAAAAGAATGTATTTATTAACACTGATTTACAAACTTAATCTATTTTGCTGAGAAGATTTCTGCGTAAGCTGCGCTTTGACATGTGGGGTTTAACGTCCCAAAACCACTCTATGATTATGAGAGACGCCGTAGTGGAGGGCTCCGGAAATTTGGACCACCTGGGGTTCTTTAACGTGCACCCAAATCTGAGCACACGGGCCTACAACATTTCCACCTCCATCGGAAATGCAGCCGCACCAGCCGGGATTTGAACCCGCGCCCTGCGGGTCAGCAGCCGAGTGCCTTAGCCACTAGACCACCGCGGCGGGGCGTAAGCTGCGCTTTCCCAACCACACCTACTCGGTTGGGCTGTCGTCTCAATAACGTCGATACGGCTTAAACGCAACACCCGTGAACTCGCGAAATGCTTTCCATCGAAAAAAATTAAGAGGTGCTTCACCTGATTTGAGACATGGCGACTTTAATCAGAGGCACTCAGCAATACTGACTCATGATCCTAACGTCAAGTTTCTCGGACGCTTCAACATACGGGTCATTCATCGCGCATGGAAAACCTTTTGCTACCTACCCTGTGTCACCGACCAGAGGGCCCATTTGCTCTGCATAGCAGAGAAAAATGATCTTTTCTTAACAGCACAACGGCTCTTGTCCGACAAAAAAAATGGAAGCAATGACATAGCTGCGGAATGGCTACTACTGTGATAAAACCAACACATTACAAAACTATTTCTCTACTGATATACAAACACCTTAAGGAAAGAAAAGAAGACAACCACCTGTTTGATGTATAGCGCCATAAATCTTTCCACAGAACTAATTTTCAATACTAACAACTTCTTCAAATGCGTCTCGATAGAGAGGTTACTGATACTCAAAAGTATCACTGAAATTTTACCGCAATACTAACTGCTCAGTCGTGCTAAATATGTAGCCATAAAAATTAAAATCGCTATATAGTAGTCTCGCAGTAGACAATTATATATGCGGTATGTTGTCATAAATGAAAATAAAAAGTACCGCCGACTGTCTTATGAACGTATTTCTTGACTGCAATATGTATACGCATAAGAAATGTAGTTTAATAAAACGGCCAGGCTCTTACCCAGAGAACTTTTCTGGTTGGAGGGGGATTTGTTGAAGGCCTTGGAAAAAAGACCTACTTTTGTTACTTGTCCTTGCTAGAACATCCCTTCAATCCAATCTTTTTTGAGGGGGGATTGGCCAGGTTACTTGGGCACCTACCCTCCTGGCTGCGGCCTTGCCATACACGCCATTTGTGAAAGGAATTTAACCATCACGTGGGGTAAACAATGAGGTGCTACTGTAAGTGCTCATCAACGTCAGTCATCCAGTGAGGATTCAAGATATGCCAAAGTGTCAGAGAACAATAAAATCATAATATAATAATACAATCGTACAGGTCTTTTACGTTCCAAGACAAAGATAACATTATGAAGCACGCCGCATAAGTGAACTTCAATGATATGTTTTTTTAACGCGCACTCGTATCACAAAGAAGGCGAGTATCTACCATCAATGACTCCACTGAAGTGTGACCACTGGAAACTTCAGTGATCACGCGACATTCGAGGCAGCAGCAGAGCACTGTAAACAACTTTGTCACCCAGGTGAACAGGAGTAAAGGAAGGGCAGGGAAATTACCTAGAGGAAAGCTTTGGTTGTGTGCCTTCTACCTCAGAGAAGGAAAGAGGACATGAAACGACGAAAGAGGAGAACAGTCTGTCATGACACTACAAAACAGGTAGTAAAGCTGGCTACATTATTCAGGCAGGTCACCACTAAACTCCGTGATTTATTCTAAAAGCTAGGAATTGAACAATATACCTTTCATACAAAACGAAACAACAACAGATCTGCAGCGTGATTATTTCGATTGATGTTCTATCTGTCTGCATGTGTTGGTGAGCGTCGGAGATCGCGCCTCCACACCCCCCCATAACTTAAACCACTGGAGGTGCTTAAAACGTACACAAAAGCCCGGTGTAAGAGATAACAATCAGGGGTTGCCCCTCAAAAAATGAAAAAAAAACTCTCTACAACGATGATGAGCATCTCTACAAGATGCTCCACATCGTGTGTGCAAGCAGCGCTCACTTTGTACATGATCAGAATGAAATGTGATATCTGTCGCTCGCGGTTAAGGTGTCCAGAATCTGGATGCTGACCGGAAAGCTCGAGCCCGTATCGGTTGCACATCGAAGGCAGTGAAATGCTAGATGCCAGCGTACTCTGCGATGTCAGTTCACTTTAATTTTCATTACCTGTCCAAAATTTTAAGCCCTTCTCTCTCGCGAGAAGCAAGAAATCATAACGAGTGTAATTTGGTCACATGACACTCACGAAATGTGTTTGGCCTGCTTTACACTCATATCTCGGGTTTTCTCGCGTAAAACGAGAATTATTATATTATGTTCACCTACAATATTATTGTTAATGATAATTTTATTATTGCGTTGTTGTTGCTGTAAAGTAAGTCAGTTCTACCATTTCTGCAGTGTATGATCGTTACCCTCCTAGCATTGTACCATACCCAATGAGAACGTATTGAATGTATGAACTGAATCATTGTAGGAATGAATGCACGTCTTTACCCACATAACTTATTCAGACAGAAGGAGGATGAAGAAAAAAGCGATAATTGTAGCCTTAAATAGATGCCACACGTTTGATTTGAACTGATTTCCTTGCATCCTAAAAAGTTTGAATCGTACGTTTAACGCTCAGCCTTTTATCAAACATAGTGAAAATTTTTTTCGTAATTGATGCAAACCACTCGTTCTCATCCTAGGCTGATCTGCATGAGCAAACTCCTTTCTAGGATAAGTTATCCTTTCTAGGAAAAGTTCAAAGGTAGGAGAGCCAGAAAGAAATGCGTCTCACTCGCAGGCACTCCGCTAAGAATGGAAATGCGTCATACAAATGACTGATCTTCTTTATACACACAAACTCACACAGACAGACAATAGAGAGAGAGAGATTTAACAAGAGTTCCAAAGTCAATAGCCCACTATATCCACGAATTCGGACCGAAGTGAAAAGCTCTCAGGGCAATATAGGTTGAGCCTTCCTTACTTTCTCTTCAGCTAATTGTGGGTCATACTTGTATAACAAAAGCTACCTATGTCTATGCTTGCAGGGGCCTTCAAAAACGCAATTTCATGCTTCTCATATGCGCGAGCTTCGAAGGAGCCCTTGCTTTCGGGTTAACACTCTCTTTTTTAATCCGCGCTCATGAAACCTGAAGGAGAAAATAAAAAGGCCATCCTGAGTGTTTTGTTTGTTTCGATTATAGTAAAAAAAACTTTTGAACATAACTTGCCTTTTGCTTCACTTTAGTTAAACCTAAAACATCACCAGACCCAACTGTGTGTGTTTGAAATTTAACATCTTTTCTCTCAAGAAAATGAATGCCTACCGAATGAATATTCACCAATTCTATCAGATGCACTCTCATTTCTTTTAAACAATAGGTGTTGTGACGTCTGTGTTAAGTGAAATCACGGATATTGAAGTGAGTCTTAAGGCAAGCGCAAATTATGTACAAAAGTAACTGGCTCATCTCACATCTAAAATTGATGGCTAAATTAGTTTTTTTTTTCCTTTGCATTCAATTACTGGCATGCCTATACGACAGCCTTCAGTAGAGCATTACCGTTTCTGACCTAGGTATGATAGACAAATAATTACAGTGTACAAAACATTTCTCGGCTGCTGTTGATCACTAATATTAACAGCATGCAGATTGAACACGTAGTTTTAAGAGTGAATAATGAAATATCAGACTATGCTAAGGCTGAAACTCAGACAATAAGGATGTATACATTATAACATGGTTTCAATTAGCCAGCAACACGTGGTAGGGGTATATGCTGCTTGCAAATCACAATCTACCGAACAAATCTACCGAACGTTGCCTATTTCGTTTGGTGTTTTTTGTGTGAATTTACGTTTTATCCGAGGATCATCGCTCTCCTGCGGGCAGTGATGGATCCAGGCCCCACCGTACGCAGTCCGGACTTGGCGTCACCTTCGACGTCAACCTCAAGGAAGCGCAACAGCCGGGAGGACGACAGCACCAGTGACAGCACTGAACTGTACACGGCGAGTAGTGAAGACAGCGACGAAGATTTCATCCCTGCAGTGAAGCGTAAAGCTAAAAGAAGAATGGTCGGCGCGTCTTCGCCAGCTAGCGTCTCTACCGTGAAGGCGGCGTGCAGTTCTGAACGCCATACCATACTTTTTGTTCCTGTCGACTCTTCGATCAACCTGAAGAACATGAACAGGCAAGCGATCTCAGCGCGTCTCGAAGCTATCGTGCCTAAGGAGATAAAGGATATTAGACTCAACCCACGGAAGAATATCCTGGCCATAGACGTTGAGCACCCGGCTGCGCTACATACCCTGCGAACTGTCACTGAGCTTGGAGGCATCTATCTCCGAACTTACATTCCACAGGATAGTGACACGACGACAGGCGTCATTTATGACGTTGATGTTTCCATACCGAACGCAGACCTTCCTGTTCTGATAAAGCCAGCTACTGGGGCAACGGACATATTGCAAGTATGCCGGCTTGGCAAATCCCGTTGCATCAAGGTGACCTTCAAAGATGATTGCATCCCATCACATGTAAAGGTTGGTCATTTTCGTCACGTTGTCGGACCATACATCCCAAGACCACTACAGTGCCACAACTGTCTAAAACTGGGTCATGTTAGTGCTGTGTGCAACAACAAGCAAGCATGCCCACGTTGTGCCGGACCCCACAAAGCAGAGGCTTGCCAAGCAACTCTCCTAAAATGCAGCAACTGCAACGGCAACCATGAGACCTCGACCAAAGACTGCCCAGTACTGAAGAAAGAGAGGAGCATTCTGAGACAAATGGTTAAAGACGGATCCTCACGAAAGGAAGCGGTAACGGTTGTTCAACGACGGCGTTCCCGTCGACGGCGGTGCTCGAAGAAAAGAAAAAGCAGTCCTGTGCCGAAGGTGCCTTCACTAACGCCGCCACCGCCACCACGACCACAGAGACCTCCCCCGCCCCCGCCACCAGGTTGGGTACGTCCAGAGGTACCGGAAGACACTGTGGCGCTACAGAGAACATCCGGCTCTGACTGGCCCACTTTACCGCGGGTACACGTGTCTACGGAACCGCAATATCGACCGTCAACAACGAATATGCCCCCAGCAGGCAGTCTGTCCGCCCAAGAGGTACAAGTCTTTTCTGTACTGAGGTCGTTCATGAGTGTTATTCGCACTCTATTGGATAATATACAGATCCCTGCCGCTAAATGCGCGCTGCAAATCTTGGACACACTAGAACCAGTTCTTGCCGGACTTCAGTAACAAGATGGAGCACCATGGACCGCATCAGCCTTTCCGAGAAAAAGTCAAGCGTGCTTCCATAATTCAGTGGAACGCAAGAGGTCTACAGTCAAGAATGCCTGAGTTCCGACAATTCATTTTCGAAAATAAGTTTCCCATCATCATCATTTGTGAACCGCATTTTTCAAAAATACCTCGTCTGTCGGGCTATGAATCGTTCGTTTCTTCAACGTGCATTGAGCGAAGTCAAGTTGCTGTGTACATCCGTAAAGAACTCACTTACGTTCTCCAAAGAGTAGATTCTCACAATGGAAATCACTACGTGTGTCTATATGTTAAAAAGAAGAAGTTGTCGTTTACACTGATAGGCGCATATATAGCGCCGTCAGGTCGACTAGATCAACAAATCTTGAATGATATATTTGCAACGACTCCAGCGCCTTGGATATTGATGGGTGACTTCAATGCCCATCATCCATTGTGGGGAAGCATCAGGACAAATCGAAAAGGCACGGACCTAGTTGATCTCGCTTCAGGAGCACGGGCTTCAGGTGCTGAACGACGGCAGCCCTACTTATCTCCGAGGAGTAACTTACAGCAGTTGCCTGGACTTGACATTAGTGTCACATAGCATTGTCACGAAAGTCCAATGGTTCACAGATATTTGAAACACGTGGCAGCGACCATATCCCCACGTACGTGACAGTCAGAGGTTTGGACGATTCTCCTTCCCCTGGACATTCAAGACTTATTGACTGGGAAGAGTTTCAGATATCAGTGGAGAGCAAGTGCATGCACGGACCACCGGAATCCATTGAAGAAGTGATTAGTTGTGCAATGGAGACTTCCACGAAGATATGTACGAAAGAATCTAGACGCACGGCACTCGACCAAGAGTTGGAACAACTTAGAGCGGTCCGCCGACGTGCCGAAAAACGATACAGACGCACGAAATCTATCTCTGACCTCAGAGAATCCAGACGCATTCAGAAAAAAATCCAGCGTCGAATGCACAAACTTCATGAACAACGGTGGAAGAATTTTTGTGACTCGCTAGACCCTCGAAAGCCCTTGTCTCCCGTATGGAGGACTCTTCGAGGTATTCACTCGCATCCGCAACAACGTCACCCCTTCGCCGCTCTGGCGCTACATCAACGTCGCTCACAGCTTGATGTTTCTGGGGAATTTTGTGCAAAGATCGCCGGCGACATCTCTATACCGATCGATCTAATGCCACAGATGTTCCAGTCGCACGAGATCAGCAAATGGAGGTTGCGTTCACCATGGAAAAACTTCATGCGGCATTGAACACATGCAGACGCTCATCGTCCCCAGGTCCGGATGGAGTGACCTATACTGCCCTACGTCACCTAGGCCCGAAGGCACAGCGCTGTCTCCTGGACATTTTCAATAAGTCTTGGCATGATGGAATGGTGCCTGATGAGTGGAAGTGTAGTCGCCTGGTGCCTTTGCTGAAGCCCGGAAAGTCTCCATTCGATTTGGCATCATACCGGCCTATAGCACTAGCAAGCTGCGTTGGCAAGGTCATGGAGAGGATGCTGCTTACACGCATAGAATGGTACCTGGAACATTATAACATCTATCCTGATGCTATGGCTGGTTTTCGACGAGGTCGGTCCTCAGTTGATAGCGTTATTGACTTAGTGACCTCTGTTCAGCATCAGAAAGCTCAGAAGCGGCTGTCGGTAGCTCTGTTCTTAGACGTGAAGGGTGCCTATGACAACGTGACCCACGAGGCTGTTCTCAATGCTCTTGAAGCAGCTGAACTTGGAGGTCGTGTCTTTCGATGGGTAAGAAGCTACCTCACAAAGAGATCTATGTTCGTTTTAACTGAAGATGGGTCTACGAACAAGTATTTCACAAGTCGTGGGGTGCCACAAGGCGGTGTTTTGAGTCCTACACTTTTCAACCTGGTTCTCGTGGGGCTCACTGAAATGCTGCCACAGACAGTTTATGTATCTCTCTACGCTGACGATATCTGCATTTGGGCGTCCGGCGTGACACGACCTCAAGTGCGCGCAAGAATACAGAAAGCGGCAACAATGACATCGACATACCTTCGCCAGCAAGGTTTGACTATCGCCACAGAAAAATGCGCAGCGGTGGCGTTTACACGCAAACCGATGTCTTTCTACTCATGGTGCATCGATGGCAGATCAATCCCATATAAGAGCACTCATAGATTCTTAGGCGTCATCGTAGATCGTGACCTAACCTGGAGCCCGCATGTCACATACCTGAAGAAAAAGCTTATTGGCATTGAGAATGTATTCAAGTTCGTCGCCGGAAAATCATGGGGCCCATCCGTGCACTCCATGTTGCAGCTTTATACAGCCCTCTTTCTCGGAACTCTCCGGTACAGCCTTCCGGTCCTGTCCAGCACGTGCAAGACTAACATCCGTGCACTGCAAAGCGTACAAGCCCAAGCACTTCGGACATGCCTTGGCCTTCCAAGATGCTCATCGACAGTGTCAACTATTGTTATTGCACAAGAACAACCGGTCACAACGCACATCATTGTCGAGACGCTGAGAGCGCACATTCGGCATTTATCACGGCTACCGTCACATCATTTAACGTGTTTGATAGCTCGGAGGCCCCATTCTTCGTATTGCGGTATCGTGACAAAACATCAGGACATACTACCGCCTGGCTTCAAACTTGCCATGCATCCAGCAACTGCGCCATGGAGTCTTCGTCAACCTGACGTGCGCTTATCAGTTCCTGGAATCTTTAAGAAGGCACGCATGTCAACGCTAGCCCTGAAGCAACTGACTTTGCGTCTGTTGGACGAAAGGTACTTCGACCGCATACATGTTTACACCGATGGCTCCACTGATTCCAACAGCTCCACAGGAGCAGTGGTTGTTCCATCTGAAAATGTGTTGCTTCAGTACAAGTTTACTCACACCACGACGTCGACAGCAGCAGAACTCGCAGCACTTCAAGGTGCAGTAAAGTACATTCTTCACCAGGAACCTAACCAATGGGCCATCTTTTGTGACTCCAGGTCAGCCTTACAGTCACTACGGTTTGTTCTGCAGCACGGGCTACATGAACAATCAGTATATCAGATAAGGCACGACTACCACGAAGCGCTCGCAGAAGGTCACGATATTGTATTTCAGTGGTTGCCGGGTCATTGCGGAATCGTTGACAATGACCGCGCAGATGAAGCTGCTCGATCGGCTCATGACCAAGACCAGCGCACGCCCATACCACTCTTGAGAACGGACGCTGCAAGGCTACTACAATCACTTGCTCGTCGTATATCTCTCCTACAATGGAATACGCAGGGTTTCTCCAACACGCACCTGTATTCGATCGACCCAAACTTGCAACTTCGTTTGCCATCCGGGTTCCCACGATGTGCTGAAGCTTTACTGTGTCGCATGAGGTTGGGCGTGGCATTTACGAATTCGTACTCTCGTCTCCTTGGAATGGCGAGCACTTCGGCATGCAACATCTGCGCCTGTGAGGAAACGCTTGAGCACATTCTATGTCATTGCCCAGCATACCAGACCGAACGACGTAATTATGGAAGCCAAGCTCTGTCAGCTGGATTCACGGCCGCTTACAGAAGAGAAGATCCTGGGACCTTGGCCGAAGGCTTCCCATACGCGCAAAGCCACGAAAGCCCTCTTGTACTTTTTAAGGAACACCAAACTTCACGACCACTTGTGAAAGAACTGTGCGAGGCCGTGCTGTGTAGTTTCGAGCTGACTATTCATGCTTCTCTTTCTTACTCCTCTTCTTTTCTGTCTCTTTTCGTTCTATTATTCCCCTTTTCCCCCACCCTCAAGTGTAGGGTAGCCAACCGAGCCAAGCTTGGTTAACCTCCCTGCCTTTCCGCTCTATTTATCTCTCTCTCTCTCTCTCTGCAAATCACAGGTCGGTATTTGTTGAACGAAACACACACACACACACACACATATATATATATATATATATATATATATATTTAAAATCATAAGGCACGTAACGAATGAATATTCTATGCATTTTGCCCAAAGATAAAAAAGTCTGTTAATTAAACTAGCCTAAAATATAATATACGTACGAGTACTGCACATGCCCGAGTTCCGGCCACTAAACAAGGTTTTAAGGAATAAGCTTTGTCTGTTTCAAGCTGTTTCTGCTTATGAGTACGTTTTGTAGGTGATTTCGTTGGATTAGCATACACATTGCCGTAATACAATTCAGCAAGATTTAAAAAATGGATTGCAAATCACAGCAGAACTCCGATGGTGTTGACAAGTGATAATCTCTTGTACCGTACTTTTTTCTATAAATGTTTCACTATTCATGTATTAGAAAAGCTGTCGAGGTGATCGTCACAGGCATATATCGATATCGCATCAAGACTCGAGGTTCTATCGCTGCTGTTTTTTCGGTTTTAAAGGGGTGAAAGGCACATCTTTAGGTAGTTGCTTGGTCATCAAAAAGCAAAAGCAGTGCACCATTTTCGAAGCCTGTCTAAAGGAACTTTTTGTCTGCCCTTTTGAAGTGTGCGCTGCATTTACCTTAAGATGAACGGACGAAAGCCGTCAGTACTAAATAGTTTTTTTTTGTCTCACCGACCTCTTAGTCTTATTGTGGTATGTACCGCATTGTCTTCTCCCATAGCTAAACTCAATTCTATTGACATACTTTACCAGAGAACGCTGTGCAAGCAAATGATGTATACATGATTTCTCGGTATTTTTAGACAGGTAATATGTCAAATATAATTTCGCTTGTTAGTTGGCCATTGTTATATGTTTGTGCTTGGAGTTATTCATTGTGCCATTCCTGTGACGACCCTCAAGAGAGGGTTAGCATATGATTAAATAAATAAATAAATATTTAAAATAATTAGCCGGCACATTAAGAAACTTCAGGTTAAAAGTGCCCTTCTCAGGTATGGATATAAAAACGTTAGTAATGTCGTACAGAGTGTGCCTCATCACGTAACCTGCCGCTCTAATATATACGAACCAAAAAGCCAAGCCACTCGGCCACATCGTCAGCCTGCTAGACAGCCCTGAGTTAGTCGATCAGAAGGGCTCTATACAGAGTTGGTCGGCCAGAAGGGCTCATCCAACGTGGCAGAGTGGTTAGACTAGACAAGTGTCACCGGGCACACAGTCAGAGCATGTGTTCTGACGTGGGCCGTCAAAACAAAAATATGAGTGTGCCACCTTATGAATACGCCGTTATCGCTAGCAGAGTTGAAGCTAACAAACAGTATAATTGTTTGAATTACAGCAATACTATCACGTATTTACTCGCGTGCGAGCTGCCTCGGGCTACAAAGGCTGAAATGACTGGCCACGTCAACACCTCACTCAAACTGGTCCGACAAGGCTCGGCGACAGCAACTTCCCGAAAGATGTCGCTTGCTCGAGGCACTTCAGTGCACGCTCGCTCGTGGAACTAATTAGGAACAGACACGCGCCTCTCGCGCGCTTTCGAAGCGAGAAAAGCTAAACAAACGCAGCTTCGTTAACTGCACACATGGCTCGTGCAAGCAGTCTTTCCGGCGCTTTTGGTAAGTGTTTCCGAGCAGTGTTTACTTTGAACGGTGACGTGCGGCGCATTTTAAGCGTGTTTATGGAGTCGCCCCTTGAGTCGATGGAGAGTTATTTTTCCTAACACGTTGCAGATGTCGCTAGAAAATTACATCCCGCGGATGACAACGTACAATGATAACAGAGCGGCACACTTTTTGATGGTAACTGCACACGTACGTTGAGCTAAAACTGGCTTCGCAATTAGCAACTAAAGGCAATGTATTCAAGTTGCTTTCATTTTAGGCGTCGCACTTACGATTATGACAGTAGGAGAGGGTTTTTTCAGCTGGCTTCCCTGGGTCGGACGTCGTGTCTGTTGCCGAGCCACTTCTTAAGAAGATCAAGCAAGAAGGCTCAAAACATGATGTGAGGTCCCTGGTGGACAGGCAGAGACCGGAAGCAGTTCCGTTCAAGCACGAATTCACACCTAGCCTGAAAAGAAAAGTAGCTAGTCATTTTATTGTGCTGTTGGTTTTCTTGGCCCTGAAGGAGCTCTACAAAGCCGTCTCAGCATCTTGTTAAAGCAAAAAGATGGCTCTTAGAAAGGCATGAAAAACGTTTTGTTAACTTGACAACAACGTCTTGTAGGAGACTACACTGTCCTGGGGTAAAACGTTCATCGGCCAAACAGGGTGCTGCCTGAAGGACTGGAATCAGGGAACACGAAAGAAATTTTAAAAATAAAAAGACGATTCACCTCGTTGACCACGGCATGACATGCTCGCAATGTGAACCATGATTCTGATTTGGAAAACACCTACGCGGAAGCACGTAAAACATGGCTCGCGTGATGTTATACGAAAAGACTTTATTTTAAGTCCAGCAGTTCACTTAGGGTGAGGTGTAGGAAAAGGTGATTCCCCCCAGTCCCTTCCCACCCTTCGTCGATAATGATAACGGCGTTGAAAAGATATTGTTTTTATCAGGAAAGCAGGGGATAAGTGTGTAGGTGACACTTCTATTTTTCTGTACAGTGATGAAGTTCAACTTTTTTTTTCGCGCCTTGTTTGAATTCACTTTTCGTTTTTATCTACAGTGGTTCTTGTGATGATGCCCCTGCGCAGTATGTTAATTTGTGAAGGCGTGCATCTGCTTTCAATAAACTCAGTGTGCACCCGTGCTCGTCTCTTCCTTCCTGTGTGTTCGGTTTAGTTGCACAACTCACAATGGTTTTTATGTCAAAACACCAAGTTGCCCACCAGACAACTCTTTTAAAGTATTTGGAGAGCAGAATATGACGACAGCAAAGTGATGTACTCTAAAGAAACCGCAAGAAATGAAGCGCTCGTTTTCTTTTTTCTTTCAATTAAGGAAGTACTTCGTGCGCCAGCAGTTCAGGCACCTTATTTACGACGTTGCTTCAGACTCTGGCGCAGCACGTTAACTTAGAGCACTACTTCCTTTTCTGTGTATTGTTCTTTATGTTACTCTTACTTTATGTCTTTTTCTTGCTGTCAAATATAGCGCTAATTGCTCGTTTTTCGGTGCCGCTGACGCTAAGGGCTCAACCGTCAGAGGATCGCCCTCTAATGGCACGAGTTCAGAGACGCAGCGTGAAGATCCATTGTTTTTTTCTCCGCGCGAAACGTATACGTTCACGACGTCTGGGACGACGAGCGGCTTATGAACGGCACTCTTTCTTGCTTGTTCTCAAGTGGGGTGTGTTCAAGAAGTGTTTATCCGCAACGCGGTCCCCCCAAATTAACGCGTGAACATTTATTAGAACCCACTTATCCCATCTCCCCCCCCCCCCCCCCCAATTTCGGCTGTGACAGAATGAGGTATAACAAGGCACTTGCGAGAAACAAAAACAGGAACGCTTTTTTCTCGACGCTGAGACAGCATTTCAAATACCTTCCATCGCCACATTACGGAAACGCTATACGCATTCTCAACTCGTTTTCAGTAAAAAAGTGACTAAGGCTTCCTCGGAAACGAGTTGCTTCCACGTGCAAATGCTTCTGTATTCAAAGTTAAGTAATAGTGTGCGGTGGAATACCACTCGGTTTAGATTCTTTAAAAATGCGCTTCCACGAGTGCAAGCTGTTTGTGGTTTATTAAATAATGTTTGGAAGACATCTGAAGTTTGGTTTGTGTAATTTTTCTGTAATGTTATTTTCCGGTGTTGCTACACTTAGTTGCTTTAGTTCGCAACTATACCTGTTCTGTCCTTATTCATGGTGTGCTTTATATTTGCTTCTAAGTGTCCACCTGTCCGAGAGTGATAGTCGCTTCATTCTTGGAAAGCTAAGCACAATACCACTTCAATGTGAACAATTAAAATACAGGAAAAAAAACGCCATTAGCAAGCATTCGCCAGCACGTTAACAGACATTCGAAGTAAGAATTCGCGCTAACCGAGAAGCGCATGTCGGGGAGGAAGTTGCTTAAAAGCTTCAAGTGGGCTAGAGGCAGGACATCGGAATAGGTGAATAGAGGAGGATCACAGCGTTCATCTTGTAATTTCTATACTAGCGTTCCCTCTCTATCGCATTCGAAGCTTTCAGGACGCCTATCGAAGCGTGCTCAATACGATATCATACGGGGTTTCGACACGTTGTAGCAAAAATATTCAGTTATGTCTATATTTTCTGCCTATCGCTATTGCCCACAGCCACGTACAAAGCAAAATCTATCACTGGAACCAAGCTCCGAAGAAGAGAAGAGAAACGAGAAAAAAAAGGAAGGTCGATTAACCAGATGCTAATGTCCGATATGCTGCCCCACACTGGGGTTGGGGAATTTTTACGCATGCAGAATTACGATCCCTTGATCTCAGGTTAAGCTTATGGCTGCCAACAAAACTATGACGAGGTGACGCTACTGTTCTGTGCAAACTATGGTTGGGCATCGCGTTTACCTGTGAGTACGCGGCCTGTATAGAGATGGCCGAGAACGCTCCCTGTGCACACTTCGGAGATGAAGAGACAATTCGACACGTTCTATATGATTGCCCGAATTATAATCTAGGAAGACAGTACCTTTCTAATACACTCGACAAGTTAGATGACTAGCCGCTGTCAGAAGGACGTATGCTGCGCCATGGACTCATGACTGATTATTACAGAAGAAGGCCGTGCAAGCGCTACTGAGCAACTTGCGAACTACTGGCCTGTCGGAAGGACTCTGAGTGGATTAGTTTTGTGTGCTTGCGTGGCCGTGTTTCGCTTTTATTCATTTACCTCTTTCTCATTTTTCACGCTTTGAAAGTTTTCCTCTAAGTTTATTCGAAGAATGATAGATAATATGCCACGTCGACCCGATGTGCGTGCCAAAGTATGAACATGATTCAAATTTAGCTGACAAAGTGCTGATTCCCGCGTGAAGAATGACGTAGTATTGTGAAACACATACCAGTATAACATATGCTCTCTGAAATGCTGACAAAATTTAGGTTTCGTGCATGTAATGAGCATGTGGAGTACATAGTAGCATTGGAACGCCAAACATATAACTTTGCCGTTAGTAAATTTCACTTAGAGAATGCAGCAGAAAAGCAGTCCCTATGAAAACGACTGGTTCTTCGGTGTCACCTTAGAGCCCCTCAAAGAACCCGACGTGAAGATATGTGAACTACAGCGTTGAATCGTATGTCCAACACCCAGCTCATGAGGCCAGGTTTGCACTCAGGACTCACTCGCTGAGCCAGACCTCTCACAAGAGCTGGACGTAGATCTACGTTGCTTAATGAGGGGGGGGGGGGGGCTGGCTGGCTTCAGACTAGTCTTTTTCAAACCTGACAAGTTTAGCAAGGAAGCGAGCTGACAACACTTCTTTATTACATTTCATGCGAATCTTCGTAGTTATCAGTAGAAAAACGAGCGAATTTTCCATTCGTCGAGCGCGCACATTCTGTTATGTGTCTTCTTGCGCACTGCTGATTAGAGCGAGCAGTACAATCTAGTCTGTCGGAACGTAAAGCTGGGTTTGTGGGTAAATATTTGAAAAAACTGCATGGTGGAAAAATACGCACAAAAAATGAAAAACACAACTAGTACCGTCTTCTAGCTCAGTATATTTGACTGATAACTCCAAGACTTTATATACAATAAGAAAGATATGCAGAACTCGCAATAATAATAATAATAATAATAATAATAATAATAATAATAATAATAATAATAATAACTATGAGACACCTCGTAATGCCGGGCTCCAAAAATTTTGTCTACGGGGTGTTCTTCAACATACGCCCAATTATGAACACACAGGCCTACAGCATTTTCGCCTCCATCGACAACGCATGCGCCACTGCCGCAATTTCATCTCACGGCCTACAGGTCAGCAGCCGAGTGTCTTAGTCACTGGCCACCACGGCGCGGCACGCGAGACACTTAGAAACTAAAACTATGCTTGCAAAAAAAAATACAGCAGTAGTGACAAGAGTTTACCATTGCAGCATAACCGGCAACAATTTCGTAAAAACAGATAGGTGGCCATGCAGGAAACGAGATCGCTGGCTTAGGTTAGTTATTCTTTGCTGAATTACGATAGTCAACCCCTTTTTTATAGAAATATAGTTATCTGCAGTTTGCAGGGGTACTACGTGATACTCCGCCCCTAAGTTTTATGTATATTTTTGTAAAATCTGTTGCTCTTCACCGTACAATAACATCGCACAGCATACGGACCTTCAGGATTTTGCCTATACATCGAAATGTGACTGCTGCGGCTTCGATCGAACTTGTTACTTTCGGGTTAGCAGTCGATTGCAGTACTTGCCCTGACCCCGACGAAGGGGATAAACTTGATTTGCCAGTCGGCGCTCTTCATATACATTTTATGACTCATGTAAATGTTTTGCATTTCAACTACAGTTAATTTTAATCAAACTTCTTAACGCACGGAGAATATGGAAGAGAAAGCTTTTCGTGAAACGGGCAAAATAGCGTGACCAGCCATCATAATATGAAAGAATGAGTATGGGCCAGAGAAGGTGCACAGAAAAAGTGTCGTATTCAGAAATCAGCCATTGACATTCATCAGTTGTTTTTCTTTTTATCCTTCTTCAAGACTCTGTGGTTCTCTGTTATATTACGCGTTACCTTGAGCGAAGTGGCGCACCAACTTGAATGACTAAACACTGGGCGGCACGCACATTGAAAGCGAATGAAATGCTGCCGATGACAGGGAAAAGGGCTGACTTTGCAGGTGACTTCCGAGAACTGTTTGATTCACGGCGTTCTTAAGCTGGTTCCAACAAGCGCGATCAATGCGCGCTCGTCGCACGACACGTACGAACGGCTGGCACGCTTTAGCGCACAACGCAAAAGCTGTACGTTGCGCCTTTCGTCGTGCACCTGGTTCGCGGAAGAGCTGGGAAATCAGGGGTCAGCCTCTTGAAACACACCTGGCGGGGAGTGGGGCGGTGCCTTTCGCCGCTGGAATTACCAAATTAGTGGAAGGCTTGGGCGGTGCCTTCCCAAATTAGTGGAAGGCTTGCGTTCACGCTTCACAGCACTTCTTAGTTTCGAATGACGAAATGGCAATGCGATGGGGATAACTACCCGCTGGTTCTTTTCACACTACTGATTGTCATCTTGGGAGTGATTTTTTACTGAATACTGTCGCACAAAAAGGTGGAGTAGAATGCTGAAAAACGGAGTCCGGTGAAACGAACGAACGAAATAATTAAAATATCAGCTTCGAAAGTTGTAGTCAATGGGCACTAGTTAGCCTTTCTCGCTACTAATAGAAATTTATTCGTGACGAGTAGGGGTCCCATATTTCGAACATGAAGCTTCAACGAACCCCTCTGTCTTATATTTACTGTGATCATCATACGCTAGCGCTGGTTACTAAATATTCACAAACATATTTAAATAGTGGTAGCACAACTAATTCAAAAAATTAAAAGTGAGAGAGTGAATTCGCAGTAAATGATAACTTATCTAATGATTTTTTCCGGCAATTACATTTCTTGCAGCTGCCTGTGATGGGAGCTTCGGTTGAGCTAGACCTCCTTGAGGTCTAACTCTACCGCAGTTTGTTAATCGAGGACTAGCCCATGCTCAACTTCATCGCGGTCGAAAATAAATGTTCACCTTTTTTCTGCTTCGAGCAAATAAGTGCAGCATATTCACATAAGAATATTTTCTTCGCCTTCTACATATTGTGGTAGTCTATTTTCATCCCACGCAGTCAGTGACTAGAAGCCTATGGCATTTTACGGGTGATGCTCAAGAGGGTCGAGCCTTGTTCCTCCGATGTCCTTCGTCCTGGATTGCACGCGCTGGGAGCAGCCCCAGTGAGCGCGCCCGTAGAAGAGGAAAACGATGATCGCGGGTGCGCTCGTGGCAAGCTGTTTTTTTCGGGGCGGCGCCCCGAGAGTTGTCAAAAGCGCTTGCTCCCGGCTGACTCTCTTGTGGTCATGACGTGCACTTCGCTACCAATGAAGACACGGCAGCTCGCAGAGCGGCTGCGCGAGAACTCAGACTAGAGTTTCGAGCTCGAAGCGTAGCTGCAGCACGGCAACGGAGAGAAGCGCGGATCTAGACTTGCGGGTTCACAAAGATGCAGCTCAATGGCAGTGCCAGGAAGCCAACCTGGTGCTGAGGGCTCGCGAAGCTGCAGGGATATGAGAACGTCATCTTCTCAAAGTTTAGTGGCTATCCTCTACTAAAGGTCTTAGCTTTAGATTTCACGGATCTCAGGGTTGTCACAAGGAAACAAAAACGTCACTCACGTCTCAACACCATAAGAGCATTATGATTATTCATCCCCTATACCAAACTATTCAGTAGAGATCAGCTGCAAGAATACATAAAATTATAGTAGAATTCAAGAGTTTACTGCCTACGCACGAATATTGGCCTCCATGTGCATACCATCCACCATGGCGACTCTCCATCCCAGATATTACAACTTCGATTCCGGGAATAAACTGTAAGAATGATATGCCCATAATTGTAATAAAGCAATTAACTTTAACCCACCATTATACCAATTATGAAGACTTTATTCACGTGTACGCCGACGGGTCATGCCTGAATCAAAGCTCTGAGTCGGCATTCTTCGTACCTGCATAAGAAGCGAGAAAAGCTTTTGAACTCAACCATTTCGCAACACCCACAACAGCAGAACTCTATGCAATACTCTGTGCTTTACGCTTCATATGTTTGCAGCCAGGTCCACTTTGATGGGTAGTTATCAGTGACTCACAGTCCTCATTAGTTTATTTAAAAGGAATCAGCTTGGGCAACAAAGCTAGTGAGCTCGCATATGAAATACAGAGGACGTACGCTATAGCAAAAGATTTAAACCACACCATAATGTTCCAGTGGGTACCAAGCCACTGTGGAATCACAGGAAACGACATAGCTGATCACATTGCACATGCAGCACATCAAGAAAATAATATATCACTACCTCCATCGATGAGCGATGCACGGTGTCTATAAATAAGCTGAGTTGTCAACTGTCTAAGGAAACCTTCGTTCGAAAATGGTGCGCAAAACTCTCTGTTGTATAACATTGATCCCAGTATAGAATTTAATATTCCGTTAAAGGTTAGCCGATCGGTAGAAACAGTCATCTATAGGCTTCGACTTGGTACAGCCTACACGAAGGTTTTCCTGTATAGAATAAGGAAAGCTGGCAGTCCTACCTGTTCATGTGGAGAAGCTCAAGAAGACGTGGAACACATTCTTCTGCGTTGTAAAAATCATGACGTACCTCAAAAGCGCCTTTTCATAACCTCAATTCTTTGGATAAGTAACCTTCATCAATTGCGAAAATCTTGGGTCCATGGCCATAAGGAAAGCTAAAAGCCACTGCAGCGCGTGTAGTCGCTGCAGCGCGTGTAGTCGTTCACTTTCTGGAGGAATCAGAAATAGCGCAAAAATACTAAACAAAAAACAAATGCACTTCACTGTTAACCGCCGTATGTTTCAAAACAGTATTTTTGTGTTTCACTGCGATATTTTTAGAAAAACCTTTCTGAATACAGTTTATTATTTAAGCGCAAAATAACCTTAGGCATTTTATTCAGCTTTCATGTTTTTGTGCGAACACTTAAATTGCCGTGAATACTTGTGTTTTTTACGAACTCAGTGTGGTGCGGACACATTTCTATGCAGTGTGGACCAATTTCTGTGTAGAGTGGACACTCAGTGTTGAAAAACTTCTCTCATTGTGTAAGTGTTGTTATAAGTACATATGTCTGGCCTTGCGTTTGCTACAAAATGTGGGATGCTGACTTTTGTGCAAGAGAAGAGGAGTAGCCGGCGCCACGCATTGCCACCAACCTCTCCTGACATACATTTAATAAAAAAATAAACAACTTTGTATATACTGTACATATGCGTTTTCACGTCTTTGCCTGAACGATTGCGCAGTGTACATGGGTTAATGATTCGTCAGAGCTTCGTCCACTCGCCTTCATTCACTTGGTGAATACGCTGGGATTGTTATTTATATAAATTTTAAGCCACACGTGAACACCTGATTTGGTCTGTTTATGGACTTGGAGGGGTGAGACACACATTGCACCTGCATGATGTATACCCATGGAGATCAGCCCGAAAACACCAAGGAGGCAACATGAATAGCGCGCGATTATTACAATAAAAATGAAATAACGAATCAATCAGTGCTTCTTTCGATACATAACTTGATTAGAATAATCTGTAATGAAATTGTGACACATTTTTGGTATTTTCTCGAATAATCACCACCGCTGAGAAATTCATGTTGGCACGATACATCGGATGTGCGAGGAATTCTTCCTAATTCATTTTTGATTAGTTAACTGCCAAGATTCATGCAGTTAAAAATTTTACCCGTCTATCAAATTTCAGTTTCAATTACAGATGAAGTAATTTTGGCATTGAATTTTACTGCCGTGAAAGATAAATTCTCCTAAATCCAATATCATATTCAAAATGTTCATGACGTTTATTAATCAATCTCTCTTCTCATATAGGCTAAAATAATAATTTAAAGTGGTGATGAAGTGCCACCCCGGAAACTGAAGTAACTGCTGTATTCACCATGGACTGAAATATTAATGTAGTGCCCTAGTTCAGGGGGACTGGGGCTCCCTTCAGTCAACGGGCCACATTCAGACAACCAGATTTCACAGGGGTAAAAGACAAGAGCAGGAGGAGGGTGGCTTTCTACAAATCGTCAGCAAACCTTGACGTTTGCAAAAAAAAACCTCTCTCATATCAACATATGCGGGTAATATCTGGAGGGTATTTGGTGCCATGCTGTCAAGAACATACTAATACCCATATCCAAAATGGCAAAGCTCTGGATGCTGATTCAGATATATAGTTCTTGTTTCGTGGATATACAGGAACGGGGTGAGCCAATGGGATGTCTACCAAGAAACAAAGTTCTTTATTACTTGTGTAGCTCACGAACAGACCAATGAGGTTTTTTTTTAATGTGGGGCGAAGACACTTTTGCCACCCACGAACCACAAAATATATAGACTCGTCGGCTACGTGTTTGAGACACTGGGTTTTTTCGTTGCTGAATGCGACCTCCATTCCATTTATATTGTTGCAACCTACAGGTTACAGTTTATACAGAACGGCGCTCTTAAAGTTTGCTCAAATTTGCGAAAATGTTTTTAGGAATAAATGAGTTGTAGAGACGAAGGCCTGTCTTGACAATGGTTACCTTGGTATTCGAACACTATTTGTATGAAATTGTGCATCTATTCAGTATTGATTCTGTATTTTCACTGTGAATTTGTATTTCACTCGGTTATGAATTTCCATATTGCTAACCCCTATGTCATCATCATCGTCACCCAGACTATGCTGCAAAGCAAAAACCTCCCCCATGATCTTCCAATCAAGCTGCTTTTGTGCTTTCCATAGCCATTCTTGCGAACTTTTGAATCCCATTGGCCCACCTCACTTTCTCTCTCCCGTCCGTGCGTTTGCCTTCTGTGGGAATCCAGTCGATTGCCCTTAATGACCCTGCCTACGTGCTACGTGTCTGGCCCATGTCTATTTCTGTTTCTTGATTTCCATTATGATATCCCTAAGCCAGGTTTGTACCCTGACCCACTCTGCTCTCTTCTTGTCTTTAAAGGTTACACCCATCATTTTCCTTTCCATCGCTCACTGCGTTGTCCTCAGTTTAAGCTGAACTCTCTCTGAAAGACTCCAGGTTTTTTCTTTGTAGGTAAGTACTGGCAAGGTGCAGCTGTTATATATTCGTTTTGAGGGTTAGTGGCCGATTACCATTCATAATTTGAGAATGCTTGCCAAAAGTGATCCACCACATCCTTATGCTCCTCCTTATTTCACTCTCATGATTCAGTTCCACGGTTACTACCTCTTCTAAGTAGACATATTCTTTTACAACTTCCAGCGTTTCTCTACCTATCGCCAAGTGCTGTTTTCTGCCGAGGCTGTCGTACATCACTCTAGTTTTGTGCATATTATTTTCAGACTAAGTTTTCTGCTTTCAGTGCCCAGTTCAGTAATCATGAACTGTAATTCATCCCCTGAGTTACTCATCAAGGCAATGTCGTCAGTGAATTGCAGATTACTAAGGCACTCTTTATTAATTCTTAACCCTAACTCTCCACAATCTAGGGTCCGGAATACCTCCTTTGTACACGCGATGAATAGCATTGGAGAGATCGTGTCTCCCTACCTTACACCCTTTTTTATTGGGATTCTTTCGCTTTCTATGTGGAGAACTTTGGTGGTTGTGGATCATCTGTAGATATGTTCCAGTATGTTTATGTAGGGTTCTTCGATGCCCCGATTTCGTAGTGCCTGCATTACTGCTGTTGTCTCGACTGAATCAAATGCCATCTCGTAATCTATGAAAGCTATGGATAAGGGTTGGTTATAGTCAGCGTATTTTTCAATTGCTTGATTGATAGTATGAATATGGTCTATTGTGTAGTAGCCGGTATGAAATTCTGGTTGGTCTTTAGGTTGATTAAACTCTATTATTGTGTAAGTTCTATTGGCTATTATTTTTGTAAATAGTTCGTAGAGAACAGACAGTGCGCTGATAGACCTGTAATTTTTCAAGTCCTTGACGTCTTCTTTCTTATGAATTAATCAGTAACCCATAATCCACTCCTACGTATATTGCTATAATTCGACATTCAAAAAGACTGCTTGCCTTTTTGATATCTTGAATATGCATGGTGTTAAATTGTCGAACTTGCGCAACTTAGTTATGTAGAACACGGTTATACTTGTGTACGGCTCTATTGAAATGTATAAAGGCACAGCCGACATAAGGCATTGAAAAAGAAACAGGCAATACACGCTCGACTTAAAACAGAGTTATCTGCTCAGTGTTGTGTTTGCACCAATTTTTTCCTATTTTACTTTAGCACCCAAAGATTTTTCTAATAATGCCGCGCTTGTTGTAGCTTTTTTATGCGTGGTACTGCATTTGTGCCGAGAAGCAGTGGACCCACTGACACGCAAGTGTATACAAGCCTTAGAATCTACAGATTGCTGATAGACACACACATTTTCCTTGTCGTTTTTTTTTCTACGGGCATGGATTCACAATTCCTTCGATAAAGTGATTACTTGCTTTTGCACGTCATTCGAACGTAATTCACTGTTAACTGATTATTTTTTCGGGCTTTTTTTGTTTTGAACTATCGGTGTTGAATAAAGTAAAGTAGCTAATTGTTGAAGTAATTAATAAAGTAATAAATAAAGCTAATTAAGAAAGTAGCTAGTAATAAAGTAAAGTAGTAAAGTAGCGTCAGTCGAAAGCTATTTGAGACCTGTAACTGTGCACCACTGTTTCGGAGGCTATGCAAAGTGTTGCGTTGTTGCACCGTCTGCCACAAATGACGCTAGCGACCGAGAACATTCTCAAAATGAAGGAGGGAAAGATTGTGGCAGCTGTTTTTTTTTTCTCATGCGGCAGACATCTTCCTAGAGGAGGCGCTGGCCTAGCCTCTCCGCCATGTCGTCCCGTTGGAGTGCCCATAGTCGTGTACCTTAATTTGGACTCAACAGCACTGTATCCCACTTGGACGATGTAGCGCCTTGGACCCGTAACGCAGGCCATAGAGCCAGTATTTTATTCATTTTTTTATTCTAAGCACAACTTTCACGATCTATATACGAATACGTTGTCACGTGTAACTGTGCTACATCGACTAGTCAAATCACCGATAGCACGCTCCCGCGGTAGAATGGCATTATACCTTTGTCTTTGGCCATGTGGGGGTCAGTTTGGGAGTGGTACGTCCTTTTCACGTACGGAGCTTGGTGGACCTCGTTTTCGATAATAACAATACTAGATGTTGAGTAATCTGAGCATGCACAAAGTGTGGCGGTTTGCTATGCTAATGGTGGCTATGGCAGAAATGTCGACGCTACCTTCAAACGTTATCCGACTCAAGAGTTTCAATGTGGGTACGTCAGAATAACTTGATAGGGTCAGTTGTACAACTAACGCAAGAGAGACTGCACTAATAAATAGAAAGAGAAAGAAGCAGTTCATAATAATGCTTCACAAGAGTGTAGTTAACTTATAGGTAAGAATATTATATGGTGCCATCGAACCATTAATGCTATAGTGCGCGACTTTCTCGCTTCGCTGACTTTACAGCATTGCATGCGTTGGCTACGCCCTACCGCGCACACAGAAGAGCGCTTCGAAAGAGTTTCGAAATGGAAGCTAGCTGGGGAGAATAATAAATCTAGCGGCAAAGAACACGACTGCTGTATAATCAATTTAGAAATTCCAAAATGTATTGCATCATTCTTGTTGGTTCATTATTATGCTGTAATGCTGATGGTCTCAAAAACAAAGCGAGTACCGAAACATAGCGGGCTTTTTTCATGCATGCTTCCTTCCGAAAATTATCACGTGGCTTATCGTCACATGTCCCATAGACTACTGCGTAGTGATGACACCAAAATTGTAATACACCATGCAAAACGAGTGTCTTTTTCACGTTTATTTTGGGTTCAAAACGCTTGATGAAGAAAAACACTGCGAAAAGAACATTCCATATTCTACCTGCTCAGCGAAGCATTCCAAAAAAAATCGCATTGTGGAACTATTTTCCCAAAACAAATAGGACTTTGTCGTCAGACAAAATACGACTCCAACTTGCGGTGGTGGCGGCAACAATGAAATCGAGGGCATTGTTCATCAGTCAACTCCGCTCGATGACAAACTGTTACGTCCACGTGCGTAGTCGATTTTAGTGCAAAGAAGCCAGTGGTGTGACGTAGTCACATACGTACGGTCATTGCCAAGAGCATGGCCAGCCAAAAAATATTCGCTTTAGTGATGGTAGTTATGATGTAGGCAAGTAGGAACATACTGAGAATTACGTCAATGCGATGGTTTTCGAGACCAGTAGTGTAGGGCGATGTGGCAAAACACGATGACCTGAACTTTGTGAGCAACATGAAAGTTCTAAATTTTTTTGATCTATTTAGAGAAGCCCCATCAAGTAAAAAAGGCGACCCATTCAATTCATTGTGGACACCAGCAATATTCACTCACTTTTTTGGTTGGGATAAGAAGTGTGAGTACCAGATCTCTAGCAAAGCAATTTCTTGAGGATGGATAATAATTATAATTTATGTATGTCAATAAGTGTGTTTGCATGCTTGCGTGAATTTACGCAAATAAAATATTCAAAAAAGTGGCGAGAAGAGGATTGATGGGGCGTTGCGCGGGAAGTTTAAAACCATCCACCCTGGCTACAAATATGGTCACAGGTTGTGGTTTCCTATTTAATAACCAGCCGGTGTGAATTGAAATCAAATCAGACACACAATGCGTTAGGATGAATGTAAACTTCGGTGTTTGGAATCACGATGTGGAATACTCTTCCTGAAAGATTAATCAGCCCTCTATAAATGTCTACAGTTATAGACGATCAATAGGGTTCTAGCTATTCCACACAGGGGATGATGGTCTATGCTCGTACGTTCACAAGTTCGGTTAGTGTGACAGAGAAGAAACAAAGAATTCAATTTTCCTTGCCACCATTCCAGCCCTTAGCTGACACCACGTTGATAGGCGATCCCGGATCTTCATATACTGTAGAAGGGCGGTGATTTAGGACCATGTTTGAACACTCGACTATTAAAGTTGCAGTATTGCCCTTACGTTTTCTAATGCGAGTTTTATTGGAGCAACAGTACTGATTTTTGAGCCTGCACAGTCGTCACCAAGCTTAACATTAACGCTCCGCAGGGTGTTCTGTAGCCGCTTGACGTCACCTCCGCGTAGCTAGAGATTCTCTTGTCGAGGTGTTACCCATGCATGCCGACATACTCTCAAAGCATAGCGAGGTCTTATCTTGGCAACAGCGCCTAGCACATCCCGACTGGCAACAGTCAAACAAGTCCAGATCGAACTGTGAAACCTACGAGTAAAACTTGCTGACTAGTGTGCGTAGATAAGTTTCTGCAACGCTGGACGTATTTGGCATCCTTGAATAACTTAGCGAACCATCTGTACTTGTACTTGCTCGTTGTAATAATGGCGTCGAAAATAAATTTCGGACGACGGTTACCACGCACTCTTGGCCGTGCAAGGTGCACACGTATGTAGCGGTAGCATAAAAAGTCAAATTGTGCTGGCGTTGGTGACGCGGGTCGAATTCGAATTGCTACTTACACTTTTTGACACACATCATGCACCATTTTCGCAACATTTTTAGAGCAGCAGTTTTTATCTGTTATGTTTCAGAATATTTTCTTCTACATCGCAATACACACGTCAAATAACCATTTTAGGTCACTGCATATGATCCTTATGAAGCAGGAACAATTTGAGTAATTTACTAATACGGCTAATACTAAAATTGTTGACTAACTTTGGCGTATAACAACCATTGGTTTTTCCATGCGGTTCAAAACGTTCGCAATTTTAGTGAACATAAAATGACGAAGCATATGTATGCAAACATGGTAATTGTCCTTCCTTTTCCGACATGACAGTCTCAAGATAGTGCGCTTATGGCTCTATGCAGAATTTGTATAAAAAGAACTCCACGCAGCAAACAGGAACTGCATTTAGATTTTGATTTCTAGATCAAATAACAGACAAAAAAGCCCCAATACTTTGTGCAACACACATCTGTGATCGATAGTGATATTCATGGATTCATGTAATTGACCTTCGTTCAGAGTGGTATAGTGCATTTTCGTACCCTAAAGACTCTATAAATAGTTCTACAGACTAAGTGGTAAAGTTGTGCTTACCCAATGCTCTAAGGCTCCGAGTTTCATCTTACTCACTCTTTCTTGGTTTCACTAGTGAAAAGATCAATAAATACAAAAAGACGAAAATTTTATTTTCATTATGTTTTCAACTTATACTGCAGTGAGACTCACACACAAAAAATTGAAAAAAAAACAGAAACATTAGGTGTCAGGAAAGAGCAAATAACCTATGTCGATTCCACCTGCCAGTTTTAGCTACTTTTTCTCTAAAATTCACCTTTGAATTTTTGCTATGGTATATAATAGGTCATGGTCAGCATTGTGTTCAAGGACGCTCGGCGAAATAACAACTTCCGGCAATCTGAAAGAGAATGGGCGATAAATGAATTTAGTCGCGCTTGCCTCGACGATATGCACTTAGAAAAAACGCGACAAGTTGCAAAATTGAATGTTGAAATGTGCTTAAACGTCAGCACTGGGACTCTAAGCCGTTTCGCAAGTTTTTCCCTCTTGTTTATGTGAGGATTGCCCAATGGTTTCATTTACTGCCACTGATTTTTCCCAAAAGCACTTGCACAATTGTGGTCAAGTTCAAAGCGTCGAATATGGTATCGCACGTATTTGTAAAGCTCAAGTCAGACATTCAAATTTGGAATCACACAGCTTCATTGTACCTGCCAAGTCACCGTTACCTCAAATTTGGAACAGGAGCGGAGGAGTCCTAAGGTATAGAGTCAGGAGACCATAGGTTAAAGGCGACACGAATATCGTCAACAAAGTTGAAACTGTTCATTATTGCTTGCTCAGTCAGGACGTATCGCACGAAGACGGGAATCGGAACTGGCTGCCCCTGTTTTGATATGGGATATTAAAGGCACCACGGAGGAGCAAAATAAACTTTTTGCATATAACACAAAAATACTAAATGCAAGACACCTCTGGAACAGCGTCTCAGAAGGCAGTGAATGTCTGTACGTTGTTACCAAGCTACTTCATTACAAGCGGCGAATCTTGTTCACCCCATTCATAAATATCTGTTCGACCTAACGCTAGAGTATACTTGCAACCAGTTGTTGCATTAGATGCAAAGTACCTTACTGACCCATTTGAGGTCACCTTAATACTACTGTTTGTTTCGGTAGCGTGTTTTACGGTCGTGTTACACTTCACAAAAAATGGGCTGCTTTATCTCCTTCGTGATGCGCAGGATGCCCGTACGATGTGAACCGCATATATATAGCAACAAGTTAGCGAGCCTTCTTTTCTCTAGTAGAGCAGGCTGCAGCTGGCGTCAATGAGCGGTTTGTAGCCCAAGGCATGTCCATAAGACGTAGTGCAGTTCTTTGTCCCGCAAGGGCACACAAAAAACGAGAAGCTAGAAGTGTTTCTCGTGTACACCATGTTTCTCATAAATTGCATACTTGTTCATTGACCGATGTTAGGTTCAGTCGCAAGATAAAGAATGAAAGTTAACCAGACCGTCATAAAAGCATCCTAGCAAGAATTAAACTATATCAGTAAAAACTCCTCAGATATACCAAATTAACAAAGATATTTTTCAGTGACTACGGTTCATCTATTTCCAGTGCCATTCGGAAAAGTTTTCCTGTGGTCCCTAAAAGACCAAATAATGATCTGATGGGACGTATTTTGGGCGACAAGCTGCTTCTGTAAGCCCTGAGTAAACTAATCATTCACTCTAAAGCAAAGTTGGCTCAAAAGATCTTGATCAGTATATTCACTAGTTTCTCTTATGTCCACTGCGCTAGTAATGTAATGAGGCTGAAACACGTTCCTCGCTAGCAGTTCTTTGCGTGGGTGTGGCTCAAAGAACGCACAATGCTGACGCTGACTGCACAAAAGTACACGCGTTGCTTTTTCAAGTGTAAGCACTTGCAAAGCTACGCTGTAGCAGTTCAAGCACCATGTGCAGAAAGTACAGAGTGTAACTCAATATTGCCATGCAAGAACAGAACGAGAAATACTATAGAGGGTGGTGGATATTATATTACTAGGCGTTTTCAGTTTTGCTATTTTCTGTGCTTACTGCTGTCCGAGTTTCTGTTAGCTTTTTAGCAATAAATCTGCATATTTGCTCATAGAATAATGATATTTCTTCTCCAGCACGTCGCATTGATTTCACATTGAAGACTGAGTGGAAATGGTACGTTAAAAATTATAGTACAACGGCTTGTGGCATGAACTTTTCTCAGGCACAATGTTTTCTTCTGTTCGACAACAAATGAATTCAAATACAAAGACAGCCGATGTGATACGTCGGTTTTCCATAATTTTGTTGATTTTAAAGTTAAAAAATTTTGAAATATGAACATAACATATATATGAACCTATGAAGTCCGGCTACCCTCCCTCTTTTTTTTCTTGCTTTCAGTTACGGTTGAACGCATATGATACAAAATCTCTGCAAAAAGTTATCTATTTTGAATATATGCAATGACGCATTACGGGCTCAAGAAATACCACATATACAGAATCAAAATCATTTTACTCGATGAAATTTGTAGGTTTTTTCGACCTAAATATTATTCACATAATAAATATTTCTCCGCACAAATTTCAACCTTGAGTACCTTTTAGAGTACATGTACTTTTGCATACAGTAGTTTTCTGGCGTGTCGCAGTTATTGAATTGCGCCCTTTGTTGTGGGTGTACCAGCCAAATAACAAATATTCGATGAAAATTTATTTCAGAACGTGAAAAGAGGCACCGGTTTTTTTATTCAAGGCTGGCAGCGACGTGAGATGTAGATTTTGACGATACGATGAGGAGCCCTTTTGCGCAGAAATCGGCGAACGGTTTTTATCAGTGGTTTATTTGACCTCTGTAATGACCATTTTTTCCGTAATTATTAGGCTTTTCTAAAAAAGCCCCAGTTACAACTATAGCCCTTAATTACTGCAGAGTACTACCTTACATGCGCCTCGCGAAATCAGCTTCCCGAGATCCTTAAATTTTCGTGAAATACAACTTCTCGTCTAAGTGTCAGATCTTTAGATCATGTTCATTTGCCTGTGCCTAATTTGCCTGGAGTGAGAAACAGTGCTTTATATTCGCAAATACGACACTGATGCCAACATTCCAGTGGCATAAACATGTGTTGAAAGAGTTTGTTCTCATCTTTCATAGACTTACGGGCACGTCACTCAAGTTCGGCTTCCATCGATTCTGCTACCTTTCCATTGCTATAGTACAATCTCGTTGCACACACTTCAAGCTTTTGCCTCTAGCATTGGCTTCTCCGTCATTTTTTTGTGTGCTAACGGCGCTGGATCCAGTAGTCGTCAACGATGACAAAGTCAGTTGACAGCACAATTTGATTCCTCACATTCGTGTAGGACGTCTGTCTGCTCCACTTTTTCGTCTTCAGGGGATCACTGGTGAAACATCGGATTTATCCCAATTTTGTGGTACAAGCGATGAGCATGGTTTTCTTGTACATATCAAAGTTATTTTAGGCCGGTATAAAAATCCCCAACGTCAACAAAAAACAGGACGTGTTCATGACCTTCCAGTGGTGTTTGTGACTTCTCAAAGAATCTGAACGCTATAAATTAGAGGCAACGTCGAGGCATGGGTGTGCATGGTGCTCTAGTACAGTGAATCCTCGTTCTTCTGCTATTCGTGCACAGATACCCAATATGTTTCCGGTGACGTCGTCATTAGATCGATGGAGGCTGTAAGTAGCCAGGGCGTCAAAACACGAACAAATTAACGAGGTTAGAACAGTGCAAATGCCTCGTAGTGGTAACTTGGCATTTTTCAAGGGTTCATGTTTGCAAGCCCTGTCCTTTTTTGTGATGAACACGCATAAACTAGCTCAGCTCTCGAATATTGATAGCAGGCCAACCATTATTATTATTATTATTATTATTATTATTATTATTATTATTATTATTCACAATACTGCCAGTCTCTAAAGAGACCATAGCAGGTGGGCACTACAGTATACAGTTACAAAGAGCACTTAACACTTTCAGGATCGTAAATTGGTAAATAATGTTAAAAATACAAATCAGCAACCTTGAAGCATTCAATCAGCACTTATGCACACCATACACACCAAATACAAGTGAATGCTGGTTTGCATGTCACAGAAAAGCAGACATATCAAGGACGCTAAAAGACGTTATTTTCAATTCTTGATAAGAAATCGCACAATGACTGGGCAATAGTAGTGAAAGGGGTTAACAAATTTCGTTCGTGGATGGCAACTGGAAAAAAGAGTATTTAAACGCATCATTGTTACATTTATATTCTAATAGAGTATTTGTATGTTGGTGCCGGGTAGCTCGTGTTTGCGAATATTCAACGTAGTTTGAGACATTTATTTTGAAATATTTATGTAGGAGTTGATAAAGAAATTTCAAACGTGCCTGCTTCGCCCGTGTTTCGAGCGTGGGAAGCCCAGAAACAGCTAGAAGGGTAGTGGGTGAATCAGCCAGTTTAAATTTGTTATCTATGAATCTTATGACCTTCCTTTGTATCTTTTCTATTTTTTATGTTAGTCACGGTATGAGGAAACCATACAGTATTTCCATATTCTAGGATTGGCCTAATGAATGTTTTGTAGGCTAGTAGTTTCGTCGAGGTTGGTGCCAGATAGAGCGATCTGCGAATAAAAAATAGTTTTTGCATAGCAGAAGATGTAACATTATCAATGTTACTATAGGTTGCTCACTGTGTACTTATCTGTATTCCAATGATTTGTTGCCTATTCTTTTCTCTATTTTTGCTGTCTTTACCAATTACTTGTTATAATATATATCTCAATCCTTAGTCTGTATTTATTTGAAATTTTGTGACCTTTTTTGGTTTTTGACGTTTATTGTTTGTATTTGGCTCATGTACCCCCCCTCCTATGTAACGCCCTCTCACGAGGGCCATTAGGGGTATTATGAATAAATAAATAAATAAATGTGAGCGTCCCACCTTAAATCTGATGTTATTGTTAAGCCTAGATATTTATGTCTGTGTACATTCGTGAGAGCAGCACCATTTATGTTATAGCGAAAGTTAGAGGGTTCTTTTTTCCGTGTTATCGTCATGCAAGCAGATTTTTTTACGTTGATTGTCATCTGCCAATGAGAGCACCATTCTGCAACGGTATTAAGAGCTTGTCGAGAAAGAGGTGATCTTGTTGATTGTTAATTTCTCGATAATTGATACAGTCGTCTGCGAATAACTTTATTTTACTATCTATATTAGTAGTTATATCATTTATATAAACGAGAAATAACAAGGGTCCAAGCACGGAGCCTTGGGGCACTCCTGACGTCACTGGTACGGTGTCTGATGCAAAATGTTCAAAAATAACAAACTGGGTCTATTAAACAAGGAATCTTGAACCCAAGCGATAATTTCTCTATCTCCGATAAGGCTTCCTATTTTAGCTATTAGCTTTGTATGACAAACGCAATCAAATGCCTTGGATAGGTCGAGTAGGATTATGTCGGTTTGACGGTGATGTTAACTACCGAGAGACTGTAATGTCCTTTCACCATCTAAGCCGCCATGTTGGAGCCATGCTATGCTTGTATGATGTCGCGGGCAACGCATCGATACAGTGGCACGGAATTTCACGTAGGAATTCAATAGCCTAGAAGACTTGTATTGCATACAAATGTTGTTGGGCAAGGAATGGTCGGTCGACAGCATTTTCAGTTTGTCGAGTCAGGCATATAGTTATGATCACTGGCTTCCCACTGACTTAAGGACACAACAGTTTGTGAGCTGCGAACTTTAAATAAATGTTCGTAAGGAATGTACATGTGAATAATATATACTGAGGGCTTCCGTTGCTATCTTCTTTATGTATTACTGAGCCTACGCTTTATATATAAAAATGAATGTTATTCCATCATCCATTCACTCAAGTTGTGATGGAATATGTTTACAGGAACCGTACACGCAAGGAGAGATAAATCGCTTGGAAATAAAGCATGACATGAATGGTAAAAGGAAAAGAAAAGGAAATAGATTTTAAAGTTCGTCATCTGGTCTAGTTATCTTCACTGCTCACTTGGTTGTTGGTGTTGCCTAAGTTTGTTATTCGTATATGCATATATACATATATACTTATATACATATATACATTTTTACATATATGCAACCATACAGCTCACAGACGCTCAATATATATTCTCAGTAAAGCATTTCACCTCGGTTTTGAAACATTTGCTTTCAGTCCTCACTCTTTAATAAAATCATGGCAATATCACTCGAACAGTGGCATGACGAGACAGGCGGCTGATGTCCATAAGTAATACAGTGGTATTCCATGTGCAATCTCGTAAAGACGAGAGTGATATAAATATCAAATATCTGTTATGCACAGCTTTGACGTATTTCCATCATTTTGTCATCAGTGTTTATCACTGCAGGAAAAGCATGAAAGTTCTGCTTCGGTTTCATCTCTTACGGGAAACTGCTAACACTGCCGGCACATGGTAAACTAGAGAAACAGCGGTCCGCAAACAGACGACTGCTTGAAGACACGCTTTAAGACGTGGTGTTATTTTTCGCGTTCCCCGCTCATAAGCTGCACTTCAGTTGTACTTGGCAACAATCCACGCTTCGGAACGCTGCTAGCATCTGCTTAGACTAAACAAATCGGGTCAGAACCAAGCACTAACCTGACGTTGTAGTTAAGGTGACGATGAAGCAAGGACTCCCGGGAATTCCCGATGGGGCGTGCTAACGTGTTCTCGCAAAAAAGAACTGCATTTAAGCATTCGTAAAGTAGCATGAATCCTGGTCTTTCTACACCTATAAGAAAGTACGCCTAATTATAAAAGTATGGTTAGGCTGAAGAACTCTTCAACTGTAGGTGCGTAAGTGTGCAGTCTTAAATCTCTTTATCTCCAATTCAGAAGTTGCACGTCTCCTCATTCTCTTGATGTAATTGGAAAAGGGATCACTGCTTAAATTGATATTTAAAAAAAGCACACGTTGCACATTTTCAATGTATGAACACTGACAATCAAAATGAATTGCTTAGCTTACAACGTTCATATTATTTGCTGCATGTGCAGTAATCTGCTACTTAAGAAGCCTCAAGTTATTGTTTGTAAAGACGCATTTCCGAAATTTATTGTTGCGAAGGATAGGTATATTAAAAAATTTCTAGAGCGTGTTTGGGAGAAAGGGAGCTGAAAAAAAGCGTCAGCTAACGAGATATTTTTACCATTTGATCTAGTTTATTTCCTGTATATCAGAAACACGTATCAATAATAAAAAGTATTTGATATCATGATTCGAAAACCACATACATACTGATCTGCCAATCCCTAAAAAGCTTCGCTCAATGTATTGCAAAGTTTTTGTTCAGCGATTAGTCTTTTAACTCAAGAGGACAGCATGCGGTGCTTCCTGAAAGCAAAACGGTCAAGACCAGACACGCCGGTGTACCTTACTCGAACAAAAGCTTATCAATTGAAATCACTGTAGGCGAAAAAATAATGAGAGCGTCATTTTACAATATCCTCAATGGCAAGCCATAAAGTAATTAAAAAAACATGTGATGAATGCTGTCATGCGCGGGATGCAGGACGCTTCCGATGGTTCGTCGTGCCGCTTGTTTGAGATCACTCTTCTTTACATAGTGTCGCAGTTGCCGTTTTCCGGGTATAAATGACGTTCAAATGACATATCAGTGTGTGTAAATAGCGAACCATTGTGGAAGGCTAAGTCGTTATGAATACGATGCTTGGTTCAAGACAGAAACCCTATGGCATATCATTAGATGCTAGGATGATGTTTAGGGCCATACTTTCGCCCAACAAAATGTCAGATATTTTCTTGCCCTGAAAGAACGAAGACAGGAAACAAAAAGGTGAAAGGTAGTCAGGTTAACCGGAAAGGGTTCCGGTAGGATACACAGCACTGAGAGATTTGAAAAGGCGATTAGAAAGATGAGAATCAGAGAGGAGGGAAGGTGAAGAAAAGAGGAAATAGGGGCCGTGAATTCGCTGCAGCGTGTGTAACTGCATCGCAAGCCAGAGGCGCTCACACAAGCCCGTCGTCCTCAAAACCTCGGGAACACTTTCACTGCCTTGTGGGCCATCGACAGATGTGGACGGCACGGTGATGGTAGTGCGATAGTGACATTTCCCTACAATTACCCCTACATTAACGAAAGCTTACCGCATCTTTACGGCACGAACAGTGCGTTGCCCTTCGAGACACAAAGAACCAGGTCTTACCCTGGCCTCCACAGCAGCGTATCAGCTACGTGAATATCGATCACAGTGATGCGGTTTTCCCCAATATGGAATGAAGATCAGTCATTCGTAAAGTGAGAAGCTGTAACGTAACTGAGCCGATTGGTTTCTATAGCGCCCCTATCAAGGCCTTTTAGATTGTTTTACGAATTCTTTAGAGCCCGGACAAAACCCGACCACCCACACGGTTTTAGTAGGCAAGCATCTTGCCCTTAAAACAAAAAAAATGTCAAAATAAAATATTTTTCCAGCAAAAGGGGACTTTACTTGAGTGATATGTGGGGTTTAACGTCCCAAAACCACCATATGATTATGAGAGACACCGTAGTGGAGGGCTCCGGAAATTTCGACCACCTGGACTTCTTTAACGAAAAAGGGGGACTTTACTACCTGGAAAAAGTTCTCTCTGCGTCTATAAACATGTACATGAGTTTCACGAGTTACAGTAGCAGTACAGCTACTCAAGCGGCTGTGGATTGATTGAATGATTCTGATGTGGGATTTAACATACCAAAACCACCATATGATTACGAGAGACGCCAGTAGAGGAGGGCTCTGTAAATTTCGACCACCTGGGGTTCTTTAAAGTGCACCCAAATCTGAGCACATGGGCCGGCAGCAATTTTGCATCCATCGAAAATGCACCCGCCGCAGCCACGATTTGATCCCCCGACCTGCAGGTCAACGGCCGAGTGCCTTAGCCGCTACACCACTGCGTCGGGTAAAGCGACTGCGGCATGCTGCAGGTTTATACTACACTCAACATCAACAATTATTTCAGTGATGTGGATATTACGCCATGGCGCCTAGATGTACGCGTATACGTGAACGAACGTGTCATGCTGCTTTACGTTTTGCCGCACTCTTGAAGTCTCTAACTGGCGTCGATGCGCCACGCTGCATTTCTCTGACGTAGTCGATGTAAAGCTTTGGCTTGGAATGGCATCCGAAGTGACCGTAGGCCTATTAAAACCATGATTGCGATCTCACTATGGAAACCAATTGGCGTGCCCTTTTTTCACAAGTAACTGATCAATCAGCCGTAACTATAACGTGCGTGAAAAGCATGCGGATTACTGCGAAGGGGCTTCGTTATGTTGTATATCACGTGAGATGCGCTGTGAAAACCAACTTGGGCATCAGCCCGGCTGTGCATTGTGACCATCTCCAAGTCGGTCACCATTGACCGTTAGCCACCCGGTCGCTCGATCAGCGAAGATGGGCCGCGAATATGATCTGCGACTCCCCACTACTGGGCAAATATCTTGGCACTGCTCTGCGACGCCTCCAAAAAAACAACTCTGCTGCACCCAACGAGCGTGATTTTAGGTCGAACGCTTTGATTGATATGTGGGGTTTAACGTCCCAAAATCACCATAACATTAGATAATTTTAGTTAGGCGTATGTAATGAGCCTACGTATAAGGCACGATAAGTTGCGTTCACTGCATGCGAAGCGCTCAACGACACTTTAGTTCACCGTATTGACGGTATCAAGAAACGTTTAGTTCAACTGGACGTATGCTCTTGGAATTAAACCAGCTTTTGGGCGCTTTTTGGCGCCCTCATGCGGTTGCAGCGCGACATCGTCCCTCAAAGTAAAGCATACTCGGTTTAGGGCCGGATTTGTTGCTCTCAGCGTTCGACGCCGTCACTGCCATTTTACTGTCTGCTTCCTATATCAATCAAGATATCGTGAGAGCGTCACACCGCGTACGCTTCACCCTGTCACGTTTACGCACACCGCGTTTTCTTTTTTTTTAAGGGAGGGGGGGGGGGCGTACGCGCGTATCTGTGGAATCGATGCATTACGTACTACACATGAGCAGTTCTCTCCCGTGTCAGCGCTGCGTACTTGTGTTCGTTACGTACGCCCAACTAAAAGTCTCTATACTGAGAGACGCCGTAGTGGAGGGCTCCGAAAATTTTGACCACCCGGGGTTTTTTACCGTGAACCCAAATCGGAGTACACGGACCTACAGCATTTCCGCTTCCATCAGAAATGCAGCCGCCTCAGCCGGGATTAGATCTCGCGACCTGCGGGTCAGCAGCCGAGTACCTTAGTCACTAGACCACTGCGGCGGGGCATGTCGAACGCTCTTGATACACCCCAAGAGATAGCCGTCTTCTGGCTAACTCGCAAGCAGATTGCCGCCGTTCTTGGCGGCGGTCCTGCTTTCGCTCGTTATTCTGCTCATTGGTCTCGGTTCACACGCACGTAGACGGCA
This sequence comes from Rhipicephalus annulatus, assembly GCA_013436015.1. Lineage (NCBI taxonomy): Eukaryota > Metazoa > Arthropoda > Arachnida > Ixodida > Ixodidae > Rhipicephalus > Rhipicephalus annulatus. The sequence goes on along the minus strand of WOVY01010012.1, from coordinate 10,546 downwards.
GCGGCTGCTGGTGGGCTAACTGAAGTTGTATGATGCCACTGGTAGAAAATTCACCAACATATTTGCGAGGCACCGGTGTGACAGCTGCGGCCGCAGTACTTGAGCTATTGCGCAATGCCACTCAGGCCGTTTTGCTGTTTCAAGCCTTCGGATGGGTAATGCCCCCATCACCATTTTTAAATGCGGAGCATTAGTTAGCCAATTTCGGGGACTTTGAGAAAGTCTATCTACCTAGCTGCCTACGGTTTTTAGCTCTCCTGGCCATCTCGATAATGGTATGAATACTAAAATTGCTATGGCATAACATGGCTGTATGACAAGCATATTTGACTAATTACAACATGAAAATCACGACATATGTGTCATTATTGTCCTAATTTACCTTTCACGGTCTTGCTGCTCTTGCGGTAGTTTCGTTCGCATGGCATTTTGAAAAACTGGTATTATATGGCATGACTGCATGGTGAACGTAAGTTACAGACTCTAACGTGAAAATCATGGCGTTTATGTCATAAAATGTCTGTTATGACCAGCCATGAATACACGCCACGCTCATGGGGTCTCGCTGTCGTTTCGTATGCTTCACATATAGCAAATTAGGTATCACGCGACATGAATAGATGATGTCGGTACATGACTGGTGCAAATGTTATGATTATGAGATGTGCGTAATGTAAGAACATCACTACACGCCCCGCTCATGATGCGCTCGCGTCCGTTTCGCTAGCTTAACATATACCAAATTTTGTTTTACGTGACGTCAATGAATGGTGAAGGTGCATGACTGGTGCACACACGGTAATCATGACATGAGTGTCACGTAAGAACATGACAACACACCAAGCTCATGATTTACTCGCGGCCCTTTTGGCCAGCTTCACATATACCAAATCTTGTACTACTTGACGTGAATGTATGAAGAAGGTAAATTAAGCGTGAAAACATGATAATCATGATATGCATAATTTGTAAACCATCACTACATGCTACGCTCATACCACACTCATGGCCGTTTCGCTTGCTTCACATATCCCGAATTTCATATCGCACTACGTTTATAGAAAACGAATGTATATGACACGTCCAAACATGATAATTATGACATGCGTGTGATGCAGAACATCACTAAATGCTACGCTCATAGTTTGCTCGTGGTCGTTTTGCTAGCTCCACATATCATGTCACGTGATACTAAATTTGCTTTCGTTTGACGTGAATGGACGACGGTGATAAATAACACAACCAAGCATGGTTATCATGGCATGGAAGTTTTCTATGGCATAGTTCACGTCCGCCTCGTAACTATATGCTGATTTGAAAGTGACATGTCAAACTTCCTCACTCGTGCTTCACATATCCTTCGATGCCCACACTACGTGAGATCTGCCTTCTTGTTTTTAATTTCGTCTTCCACTTACTTTTCATGTTTGTGCCCTTCATTCTTTGCCCTATGGGACTAACTATTTGCTAAATGTTTGTGCTTTGCAGAACGTCGCCGTATCAGACAACATGCAGGCATTTGTGTGCTCTGGTACGTCCAATGCGAGTAATTTATTATTTCCGTAGTAGCGGTTTCAGAAAGAGGACTGGACGAGATATGACAACGTGGGTGGAACTTGATTGAAGATTTGACTGTGAATGCACTGAATGAAGGCAGAAACTTTTGTATGTATACAAAAAATTACCCATTTACTTGCCGCACCATCGTCTTTGGTTGACGCACTCACTGCGAAGGCAGTAAAGCTACCATGACTAAATATTGTGCGCGAAGTCGCCGACTTTTCTTTGTCAACTGGAAGTGTCATTATCATTTGTATAACCTACTTATTTGTATATATCATCATAAGCGCGTGTCAGCTCCAGCTCGTATCGAATAAAGCGATTCTTTATAGTAATAACGTGAGCGCAGTCACTAAATAAATTTTGCGTGTTCTCTCCCATGGGGAGAAAGATTCTGATTGACACTGGAGTCAACCCCCTGACGCTCGAAGTGCAAAATACGCCACTCGATGATTATATACGCTCTCGCATCAAAGTATGTCCCCTTCCACGAAATATGCATCCGCAGTACAACGCGGGCAGGCGTGTCGCTCGAGCCTCCTCTCTTTTAGCTCAAGCTCACAAACAATCGTCTGTTTCATGCTTTGTTGATACCGCCCAGTATGGCGTTTCCGCTCGCTTTGCGGTAGTATCCGTAGATACTAATGGTCAGATTTTATCCTCGGCGTCGGTTCGAACCCCTTCTTTTTACAAAGCAGAACAGATGGCCATTGCACTAGCAATCCTTGATCCACAAAGGACTGATATTTATACGGACTCTAAATCCGCTGCTAGGGCCTACGATTCTGGTTCCGTTTGCAAGGAAGTTTTGAGAATTCTCGCTCACAAGGAACTCACCCACCACACAATTATTTGGTTCCCTGCTCACCTTGGCTTGAGGGTTGGAGGCCTTCCCAATGTCAACGAGCTAGCCCACTCCAAGGAGCGAGGCTTCACTTACCGCGCCGGGACTTGTGCTTCTCAGACAGAGGAGTCAGCCACCAGCCTTCACTTTAGGGACATTTTGACTACATTCAACGAGATCACAAAGCATTATCAATTAGGCCGTAGGTCATTTCCATTGCCACACGAAAAGTTGTCTAGGCCACAGGCAATCTCTCTTCGCATGCTTCAGACGGGAACATACCCTAGCCTCGTAACCTATAGCCATTACTCCGATATTTCAGAACTTTGTCCAGACTGCCAGAAGCGCAGTGATTTTAACCACATGCTCTGGAGGTGCCCCTCTTTACAAAGAAAAAATGAAGAATTTTCTGAGAACTCCTTTCATTTATTGCTCACGAGTCCGGTTCTCATACAACAACTCAAGGCTGTCCAGAAGGCCCACGATGCGGCGGTGAGGCTGGGCCTTCCCGTCCCAACGTGGGAGCGGCCCGCGATCCTACCCCTATAAAAAGAGGGTGGAATCCTTCAGGACCCCAATAAAAGTTTTTCATCCATCATCCATCTCTCCCATGCCATTTGTTAGTCCTAACAAAAAAAAAACACGTAAAAACTATGAAGGCTTGCATAGAGTGTTCCTGGAATGGAATGAAATGAAAAATGTTTATTTCCGTCCTGCAGGACGCGCTTAGGGCGTAGCGGGCGTCTCCCACGTAGGGACCTACAGGGAGTACCTGGCGGCCGTTTCGTGGGCCCATTGATAGAGTGTCAAGATAGTAATAATTTATGTGAAAACTGGATGAAAATATCATCCGCATAGAGTATTAGAGCGGACCGACTGCTCCTAGTGGGAGAGGCAACTATAGGGGCTTGTGTGAATATAAGAAACGAATTTAGTTCATTCAGGGGATCGGCGCAGAATACCAGTTCGTTTGTAGGAACTAGTGCATAGGACGCAGGTACTAGACGGGTGCCATTAACCCATTAGGACATGGATAGTTGAGGCTGCCCCAACGGTCCCTGAAGAGACGAACTACACACGCCTATAACAACACGTTGCTTTTAGGTTGTAAGTTTATACAGCAACACCTAATCACACAGCACACAAGAAAGTAGGCGGGTGCCTCATCAAAGGCAGTTGCCACTAAAGATGCTACGCTTCTCTGCAGAGCTGAAGGGATTGTTTGGAGTGCGTTTGTGTTAAAGTGGGTTTGCATAAAGGTTTTTTTTTTCAATTTCGCAAGTGCTTTTGCATGTAGTAGTGTACCGTACACATCAACTGCCTATATGAAAGGCTTAACCCCCCCTCTTCGAAGTATTCTTTGTTTCCTTCTCTCATCGTTTCCCTTATATCCCCTTTATTGCATGTTATCGCTAAAGTAAGTGTATTTAAAACAAATTACACTCTTGTTTAGCGCAGTATATATCACTTTAATTATATTAAAATTAGTGACTAGGTAGGAAAAGCCAGGTTAAAAAAAAGAAAGAAACATGCTCATTTTTCATGTTACAGTGCCACAAAAGACACCGCAATGGTTTCAGGCATGTGCGCACACGTTCATTGTTCTTCACTGCCAGCCAACTTAGTGACCTGCAGGTAAACAGGCGAGTTGCAAATCCTCGTATTTGCCATGTAATGCCACACATGGGCCGGAATATTCCACAGCGGGCGTCATTTGCGACCGTAGCAGCAAGAGCCGAATAAGGAAAATCGAGAACAACATTACGCGTCTCCCCAAGTTTTTTTCTTCCGCGATCTGCTGCATACTAGCGTCAGAAAGTCTCCCATAGTTTGTAAACACTACTCGTGCAGCGCGATTTGCACGCTGTCACGAGAATCCTTTCGGTTGACATGAGAATGCCCCAAGGTCCTCTTTTTGTAAATGTGCGTAATGAAGTAGCCATGGTGCATTATCAAATCGCTCTTTGCGGTGGTAAGAAACGCTCTTTCATCAGAATAGATGGTGATATAGCGAATTAGGCTCCTGCGTCTAATACTTTATGCCACAGTGCAGCTTCGTGTTTTTCAAGATAGGAGTATGACCTATCACAGCGTAATCTGAAGACACCACTGCGTTCGTGTCATCTTCAAAAACACAGTGAAAGGAGTATAGAAATCAGGTAAGTATCAACACTTTCTTTTCTTATAAGGAGAGTCACCATCTGAATAGTGTTGCAGATCGAATGAAGGAGTGATATTTTCCTTTTAATTGAGACGAATATCACGTGCATATTGTTAAAGTAGAAATTCAAATGTCAGCCCAAAGCTTAGCCCAATATTTTCATTTTTTCTAGCAGCGCAGCATGTTACAATCTTTGATTTGAGTATGGAATGAAGCTCGTATACTTGCGAGTGAAAATTCAATCACTCATTGGGCAAAGCTTATATCTTTTTTGGCCACCAGGTGTTTCACCGCAGAATCCAATCAAGTTCCTGGATGCCCAAGTGCAGAGACATGCCGGAGAATGGGATCGGTATGTATGTATGAGCACGCAGACCAAAAAGAAGTGTGGCTGGTTAATCTTGTGGCCCCTAGCCGTGACAGTTTCGAGTGTATAAGACTGCAACGTAAAAAACTCGTCGGCTAGCGTTTTGTGCAGCTGGGCTATCCCGATATAGAATCGTAAGTTTCTGGCTACATTGGTGATATACAGCTTGTTGGTGTCTGTAGGTGAGAAAGTGCTACGCGTACCAGTCTTCTTCCTGGCTTTTCCCTATACGTGTGGCGCATACTTTGCTTTCGTTTCACAGTCGTACTTTTGCTGTACGTGCTGGTGGGGCCTACCCAATACCACTGCAACGCACTTGTTCACGCGACGAGGTCACCTATGGCGATGCTGCTTAACGCGGGGCATGCGCCCGAAAGCCAGCCGCGCTCTATAAAGCTTTCAAAACTTGGCAATGGATTATGCTTGCATTATAATTTTTTATAGATGAAGGTTTATTAGGTTACTCAAAACATTGCAAACAGTCATGCATTTGAAACAAACCGCTTTTGTGCCTTAGTGTTGCGTTTTGCCTTGCTTTTTTGTAACACTTTGATTTATTGTCGTCCACGTCTGATGTTATGGTCTGCAGTTATCTTTTCATATCGCGCTGAATTCGGCGTGAAATTTATGAAGCCTTGTTTCACTAGCAATGCAAGTGAAGAGTGCGTGAGTGCTCCATCGATTCATCACTTAGATAGCGAATTTTTGTATCTTTCCCGATAAGAGTGGGCACGGCGGCGTCGTAAAGATGCAGCCTTCAAACCCGTTCCTGTTTATCCCGCAGATTGGAACCCTGCTGCTTCTTCTAGGCCTTTCTGCAGCATGTGCGGAGCGACAACCAATGCTTCGACCTACTTTCAACGGCGATATGGATCTGCTGATAAACCCAGCCTCAACTGACGAACGCTACCGGTCCTTCAACGATGGCGCTGGTGTTACATCGTCAGAGCCTCTGGGATCACCGATGACGTCACCATGTAACGATCCTTTAAAAGACAGCGCTTACGGCACAATCGGCAGTGGGCACGGCGGCGTCGTAAAGATGCAGCCTTCAAACCCGTTCCTGTTTATCCCGCAGATTGGAACCCTGCTGCTTCTTCTAGGCCTTTCTGCAGCATGTGCGGAGCGACAACCAATGCTTCGACCTACTTTCAACGGCGATATGGATCTGCTGATAAACCCAGCCTCAACTGACGAACGCTACCGGTCCTTCAACGATGGCGCTGGTGTTACATCGTCAGAGCCTCTGGGATCACCGATGACGTCACCATGTAACGATCCTTTAAAAGACAGCGCTTACGGCACAATCGGCAGTGGGCACGGCGGCGTCGTAAAGATGCAGCCTTCAAACCCGTTCCTGTTTATCCCGCAGATTGGAACCCTGCTGCTTCTTCTAGGCCTTTCTGCAGCATGTGCGGAGCGACAACCAATGCTTCGACCTACTTTCAACGGCGATATGGATCTGCTGATAAACCCAGCCTCAACTGACGAACGCTACCGGTCCTTCAACGATGGCGCTGGTGTTACATCGTCAGAGCCTCTGGGATCACCGATGACGTCACCATGTAACGATCCTTTAAAAGACAGCGCTTACGGCACAATCGGCAGTGGGCACGGCGGCGTCGTAAAGATGCAGCCTTCAAACCCGTTCCTGTTTATCCCGCAGGTGAGCAGACGCTATGACAAGTCATTTCGCAGTAACGATGTTTGCCTAATTCTGCTGCCGTGCCCACGGTCGCTTCGTGAAACCTTTTGTAAACTGATTGTTTCCTTGCGCTTGTTGCTACTGTTGAGCGGAGATGTTGAGTTGAACCCAGGCCCTGCACTAGACGCCATAGCCGAACAGCTAAAGCAAATTGCAGGAGACATTCAAGATATTAAGAAAGAAAAATCCGCAACAAACATCAGACTTGACGCGATTGACAAAAACTTGAAAAGATAACTGGCCTTGAAAAACAGGTCACTGAGTGCAATAAACGAATATCTAACTTAGAAAAAAACCTAAAGGCTATGCAAATGAAAGTGGATGATCTAGAAAACCGGAGCCGTCGGTCCAACCTTGTCATTTACGGTGCTGAAGAACAACAAAATGAATCGCCAGACATGCTTGTCGAGTTGGTCGAAAAGAAGATTTTAGATGGTGTGCTACAGATAAAAACCAAGGGAATCGAAATAATCCACCGTCTAGGAAAAAGAAGCCAGTTGGTATATCCAGACCCAGACCCATTATTCTAAGACTACTCGATCATCGAGACAAAGTTTCAATCCTCAGACAGTGTTCAAAGCTGAAGGGCTCAGGTTTCTCTATCAGTGAAGACTTTTCTCGTAATACTCGGGACATTAGAAAGAAACTGTGGGATCGAACGAAAGAACACCGGGACAGGCAGGAAAGGGTGTCACTGGTGCGCGATAAAGTGCGAATCAACGGTCAACTTTTTGCTTGGAATAGTGAACGAGAAGATATAATTGCAGTGACAAAAAACGAAGTTGGCATAGAAAAAAGAGTCACTCGAAGTCGACAGAAGTAACCCTATTGAATGTGAACGCACGTAGTCTTGTAAATAAAGTAGATCAATTCGAAGCTCTCCTTCTAGAAATTAAACCTGACATAGTTACTGTCACGGAAACATGGCTGTACTCGGACATCCTAGACCATGAGGTCACGCCGCCAGGTTATGTGATTGTGCGCAAAGATAGAGAGACTAGAGGAGGGGGCGTGGCACTTTTTTTTCAAGAAGGAATTGCGCTACTCTGTCTTACCGGGCAACCCTAGCATTGAAGCGGTGTGGTGCAAAGTGCAGCTGCAAAAGGGCTGTGTATTTGTTGGAGTTATTTACCGACCACCTAATGCTGAGACAAGTTATCTGGAACTTCTTCTGGATTATATGCACGATCACGTGACGGGTGGTATGATCATCATGGCTGGAGATCTCAATCTGCCTGAAATAGAATGGTCATCAAAAAAGTGCGAAGTGCTGCAAATGACGTCATATTAGATATGTTGTTCAATTTTAACCTCGAACAACTGGTGCGCGTCCCCACACGTGTACAGGGCGTATCCAGCTCTATTCTAGATGTTGTGCTCGTTAGTGATCATTTTCCAGAAGACCAGGCGCGCATCGAAATCTTAGACGGAATATCTGATCACAACTCAGTCCTATGCACACTGCCTCTATCTGGTCTTTCTAGAATCCATAGCCCCGATAGACACGTTCTTGCCTTTAACAGAGCAGACGACGCAGCAATAATAACATATCTTAATCACGAATTTCTTGCCTTCTATGATCTTTGCATGGACAAAAATTTATCAATGGATCACATATGGTTACAATTCAAGGCACGTGTCATTCATTGCATTGAGAACTTTGTCCCCACACAGCGAAAAATTACAAGAAAGCATAATGCCTGAATCACACGTGACATAATTCATATAAACGTAAAATCAGTAGGCTGAGGAAAGCTAGGAGGTCTAGCTCACGAGCTGGCTACACCGCTCAGATCGCCACTTTATCAAGAACACTGAAAAGCAAAGTACGCTCTTCAAAAATTCACTATTTTGGTACCACGCTAGCAAAATTCATCAAAACCTCGCCAGGAAAATTTTGGCGCTATGTAAGTGGCAAACACAGTGGCCAAAACGCCTCCCCCTCGATAGACACAAAAGATAAGGCAGACAATTTCAACCGCTACTTTCAGTCCGTCTTTACGATCGATAATGGGCTAGTGCATCATCCCGAGATTAGGCCACCCACTGACAAGAAGTTATCTAAAACTCCGGAAATAACTGAAAGCGGTATACTGAATCTACTGTTAAACCTCGATGATAAAAAGAGTTGTGGTCCAGATGGGATACCGAATGCTTTTCTCAAACGGTATGCGGAACCGGTTAGTAAGTACCTGCGCTTACTATTTACAAAATCTATTCAAGATTCGCAGATTCCCTCTGAATGGAAACTTGCAAAAATAATCCCAGTGCATAAATCTGGGACAAATCGACTCCATCAAACTACAGGCCCATTTCCTTAACTTGCACTAGCTGTAAGCTACTCGAGCACATTATCCTTAAATTCATTACAAAGTTTGTCGAAGAAAACAACCTATTACACCCCAACCAACACGGTTTTCGGAGAGGCCTATCGACCGTAACGCAACTAGCTGAAACAATTCACGATCTGGCCGAAGCCATTAATCAACACTCCCAAATTGATATAATCTTTATGGATTTTTCAAAAGCGTTCGACCGGGTTTCCCATGAAAAGCTAGTTTACCAGCTGGTTTGCAAACTCGGGGATGGGCCAGTGACCCGTTGGATATCCAACTATTTGTCCGGTCGCCAACAATTTGTACACTGCAGTGAACACGTCTCTGACACATTAAACGTTACGTCCGGTGTTCCTCAGGGATCCGTCTTGGCACCGATATTATTTCTTCTATTCATAAACGATCTAACAGTCAACATTAACGCAAACATAAGGCTTTTTGCAGACGACTGCATATTGTACAAACAGGTTAAAAGCTCCAGAGACCAAACTGAACTGAACGATGCCCTGAACGACGTTGTACGATGGTGTTCTAACTGGCAAATGGTGATTAATTCCGACAAAACAGTCGCCATGCAAGTAACAAAAAAGAAATCACGCCTACCTTTCCATTACGGTTACAACAACATCGTGCTACGAAATGTAAGCCAGTATAAATATCTTGGTGTGACTATAACTTCCGATCTCAGTTGGACAGTGCACCTAGAAAAACATAGCCGAGAAAGCCTTAAAAAATTATTCTTCCTTAAGCGGACGCTGCGCCACGCTGACCGCGACACTAAGCTCCTAGCATACGTCACACTTGTCAGACCAATCTTGGAGTATGCGAGCATAATCTGGTTTCCATTCACGGATAGTGGTATCAGCACGCTTGAAAGAGTGCAGCGCAAAGCGATTAGATTTATTTTTAACCGGTATTGTCGCCTCGACTCCCCAACACACTTACTACGCCACGCAGATTTGCCGACACTCGAAAGTCGAGCAAAAAATTCATCGCCTAAAATTCTTATACCTGTTATTGCACAACTGTCTTAAAATAGACCACGCTAAATACGTGAAAACCAAGACAACAAGGCAAACACGTCACACACATGATCACACACTCCAAGAGTACTCTTGCAACAATAACACATTCTATTATTCTTTTTTCCTAGATGCATTCGAGAATGGAATGCTCTTGACCGACTTATAGCCGAACAGCGTACAGTTGATGACTTTCTAGCAATGTTGCAAAATACACATAGTACTTAACCATAACGCTGATTACATAGTATGTATTGTATTTCATTTCCTTGTGTACTTCCTTGAATTGACTTACTTGCCAACATTTGTATTTGCACCAACTTTTACAGCTATGATTTATATCCTTCTTTTCTTTCGCCCACTACCACTTTTAACTCGTGCATGCAGCCTCCTTAATTTTGAACTTGTTGAGAAGGGCTGCTCGGTCCAAAATTGATTGTTACTATTGATGTGAATGTTTTCTGTTTTTCTTTTGTTCCCCTTCGCTCCACCTCCTGTAATAACCCTGCAAAGGGTTAACAGTATGTGAAAATAAATAAAATAAATAAATA
>WOVY01010011.1:0-80967 GCA_013436015.1 Rhipicephalus annulatus | reverse complement strand
GACCTTTCATGCCCTGCGAGCGCATTGCCGCGGAGATCACGTCCCACGCTGCATTATCCGCAGCCTTTCATCGCCTCTTTCAACGCAGAACCAGCTGACGTATTTAAACGCGGCCCTTGGCCAACGGTCACAATTATTTTTTAAGTGAAAGGAAACTCCGTCAAAATGCACGAAACTGTTGTAGTGGAAAAGGGCTGCACTTTCCACAACCTGGTCTCTGCCGTGGACGCTAATTTTTTGCGCCGCATAAATTGCCCGCCTGGCGGGTACACCACTTTGGTGTTCGCTGGATATTTTTTTGTTATATTGTTTTCCGCGGTCGTTGCCTTTAGATCAGTCGAGCCGCCAAAATGCATACGCCCGCTATCTGTCGGAAGAGCAACCAACTAAACGATTGAAGCCGTGGCCTCAGAGACGATCGATATTTGCGTGCGCGTGTCTTAAAGGCCACGATGGAAAATGATTTTCCAACGGTGGCAGCGCACGTAGTGGCCAGCAACATCGAAGTCAGCTTCTAGGAAAGCTCGCAAGGGGGAGACAGATTTGTGAAAGTAGGAATAGTCATGCACACTTCCTAATGTAGCGCGCGCGCTTGTGTGTGTGTGGGTGTGTGTGTGTGTGTGTGTGGTGTGTGTGTGTGTTGTGTGTGTGTGTGTGTTGTGTGTGTGTGTGGTGTGTGTTGTGTGTGTGTGTGTGTGTGTGTGTGTGTGTGTGTGTGTGTGTGTGTGTGTGGTGTGTGTGTGTGTGTGTGTTTCGGTCGCGAAGAGCATTTTCCTTCGGAGCAAAGCAACACTGGACGAGAACCATGCAACATCTTAACCAACATTAACTTTTATTCTGTATGCTAGCTGTGCTCGTAATGAGTACCTATATATGTTATTTGAGCAAGTTAACGCATCCCTCATGGTATTTGCCACAATCACTGTTCATATTTCTTGTGAACAGCAGCTCCAGAAGGCACAATAAAATTTCGGGATTGAAAAGTAAAACAGGAATGTCTACAAATCTCCGAACGGTTAAAACAACTATGACATGATATTTCTGATTGTTAGTATCTTAAGGAAGACTCTCAGAGATCTGAACTCATAGAGATACACTAAAGCTTAACAGAGCATGTACAAGTTAACGCTATTAGTATTTGTTTGAAGAAATGTGAAAACTGCTAGGTGCTGATTGGTGTACTACGCCGCCCATGTGATCGCTTTAATATGCTGTCGACCAGTACAGTGAGCAGTAACATTTGCCCAATGTCTGTTACCCACAAACGCTATGGGGGCTTTACAGTGGAGCCGCTATGATCGAGGTTGACGAGTTTCTAACACAGAAAGAAATTAAAGAAATAGAAAACAAGAGCGAAAGAAAGAGACAAAAGATAGAAAACTATCAAAATATTTACAAAACAATTTGCAGACATAGGAATACACAAACAAAGAAAATATTTTAAAATAGAGCAATTGTAACCAATTTATGTTATTCGTATGGGAATAATAACCTTGTGTAACTTAGTATAGCGACAAATGCGAAAAAGAAAGCCGATTGGCTGTAAGCTTAGCCAATCAAGAACCAGCCATGTGCCCCTCAATGCTGTGGAGACCCTGCTTTGCGCGACATAGTGAAAAATGCGATTTTTCAAATTTTATGTGAGACTGAAATTACTTTACGAGTTCACAAACAGTGGCAAAAAATACCGTTAATACGTCTGTAAGGCTCTAAATGTCAACTTCTCTAACGAGCCAATAAAAACGTACCGTATGAATCCGGCGGATATGGCGTAGTCCACCACATGGTTCCGAGCCAACTTCCGCTTTCGCAGCCATCTTTCCTCGGGACAATGTACACGTGCAGATCCACAAGCTGCATTGTTGGTGGTTCACATGCGAAAGAAAATAAGAATGAGGATACGTACGCCTCAAAGTTTAGATCGCTTTATCATTTACGTTATTTTAGCGCAGGTGTATATTTTGGAATAAAATATTACTCGTACTGTAATGAAACAACCTGTCGGTAAAAGAGCCCAACCATTCACATAATGTAAAGTTCTGATTTACGCGAAGTAATATGTCAGAAAGTAGAGAATATGCAGTCAGCGAACGCTTTCCGTTTTACAGCCAGCATGAATCATCATTACAACACTAAACAGAGTGCTTCGACTAAGATGTAGCATTTCTTTTTATATATCTATAGTAATATATTAGACTACATCTCCTTAGTGTGACACCTATTGCAAGAAACGAGCTAAATTTGCTGTGTTCCCACGTGCTCTCGTTTTACGAGGCAGAGTATAGTATCTATAGTATAGTATAGTATATTATAGTATAGTAAAGTATAGTTTAAAAATGCTACAACTAATAGCAAACTAAATTTTTTATATATGTATGAGGCCTTTGTTGCCTTTAGCCGGATCCAGTTACTTGTTCGTATATATAGACTTTTATATGGCAGCCAATAAATGAAACCAATGTCAATCTATCACTACTTCGTTAAGCTCTATACATTTGTTCAGTCATGCAGAAAGTAATTGAGCCTCATTATAGGAAAATAACAATAAAGGGTGGATCCCAGTCGTGAACAAGACAGATCTCGACACGATGTCCACTGTTATGCTTGCAATATCGGAGGGGAAAATAATAATTCGTATGTAACCAAGATGGCTTCCCAAATCTCAGGGCATAATACAAATATTAGCATTTGTGAAGTTTTCAGATAAGGTTGCGACTAGAACACACATCTGACATTACCGGCTAAGAAGTTAAGCAACTTTGTATTTGTCTTTCTTGTTACCCCTTCCAGTTCTTCCTAAATTTTTTAGTAAAATCAGTCCTGACCAAGTCACTAAGTAATTGTTTTTAATCTGGGTCAGAAATTTATTGCGCATCAGAAAATATTCTTTAGCTTGACTTTGAACTTGTTTTTCCGGTTATTATAAAACAATATTATCGAAGTAAATCTCTCCTCCTTTCCTTTCATTCTAATATTCCACACGCTTTCTCTAAATTATTATCTTTACTTTAGCGCTTCTTTTGTTTGTGTGAGTTTGCGAGACAGAGGGAGTAATGAATGCCCTTTACTTGAAAACCACTGCCCTCCCTTCAAGTTCTTAAGAAGCTTTGCCGCACTAAATGTAGTACTGCGGCAGAGCACCCTCTACAGAGCTAGCTGTGGTGATTTTATGTGGCTGCACACACAACACACACACACATATATATATATTATATATTATAGATTATATATATATATATATATATATATATAAGATATATATATATATATAGAATATATTATATACAAAAAAGTGGCTGGGGGAATGGCCTATATATATATATATATATATATTATATATATATATATATATATATATATATATATTATATATATATATATATATATATATATTATATATATATATATATATCAAAAAAGTGGCTGGGGGGATGGCCGCCGTGGTAGCTCACTGGTAAAGCATCGAACGCGTTATTTGAAAGTCGCAGGTTGGGTTCTTCTTGCTCGCGGCAAGTTACGTTTTCACCCACTTTTCTTTCTTCACATTTACATTACAATGAGGTCTAATAACCTCTTCTATACATTCCTTGGCATTGTTGTCTGTAGATTTCATGTATACGTCAGAAAGACTGTATATTACTGCACCTCTATATCAAACGCACCTCCCTTTCTGCAGCAAGTAGACGCTCGGTAAGCGAGAATACGCGCAAAAGAAAACGACGCAGGTGGTGACGCCACACACAAGTTCCCATGCCAGTTGCTATGACGGTGTCTAATAAAGTATATACGCTTATCCTTATTAATTAAAAATAATTGTAATGTCCTCCGAAAAAGCCAGAGGCCCTATCATACCAGGATCGAGTACATTCCATTCAGCAAACGAGGGTCAATATGCTAGAAAAATATTTTGAAATCAGTAGCGCCATCATCAGTGGTTTTTCGGTAAGAAGTTTGGAAGTGAAGTTTTTTGCCATCGATTATTTTTTATATAAATGAGCCTTTGGTGACGAAATTAACGCACCAGAGTTTTGAAGCATACCCTAGGTCTGAATGATTTTGCTTTTTCACTCTTCCGACCTTTCAACAATCTTTTTGAGGAAGAACTGCTCCTAATCATGGCGTTGCTTACAGTTTCTCAAATCGATTGACCTTAGCAATCAACTCTAGGCATGTACAGGACAATTCACGCACGTTCCGTGCTTATAGCTCATTCCTATCTCCTCTATCTCTTCCTTTTCATCACTGCATCTATTTCCCGGGGAACGAGGCAGAAAATCAAACGAGCATCTCGTTAAAGTATTTGTAATTTCGTTTCTTTTCTCCTCCTCTTCTCCCTTAACTGTCAGGTGTTGAGCCTGATGGCATTCTGTTTCGAATTTCACTGCAATAGTTTCCGCGTCATACACGCGGCCCTAAACAACCGGCGCTGACATGGGTCGAGCGCGTGGTACTTCTTTATGGTTGACGTCTTGATGGGGTTTTTAATGGATTACAACTGCATCAACTCGGCAAGATGCGTTGTGTACAAATAATTGGGATAGTATTTTTTATCGTCAACGTACAGCTCTTGTTTGTGTAATTGAACCACGTTTTAACGGACTTTCGGTTACACATCGAAGAAAACTAAGTAATGGTCCACTGGTGTTGGGAAAACGCTAAGTCTGAGAGATGTAATATTTATTGAATACATATAAAATCAGGACAGGAATGGAATGCAAGTAAAAGATGCAGGGAGGACGAGCGCTGAGGGTTGCGCTCATCCTGGTCTACTACTTCTACTTGTCTTCCTCTCCCCTGCACACTGTTAGATTAGTTTTCACTGCCATACTATCAATCCACCTTCCCCCAATGCAACTGTATTCAAGCATTCATTTTCTTTTTCCTGGACTTCGGCCCTTTTTTTACGTTTGTTTTGTGACCAGCTGCATTGCACTCAAGCCTAAGGAAGTAGCCGCCTGCCTGCCCCTGCCTGCCTGCCTGCCTGCCTGCCTGCCTGCCTGCCTGCCTGCCTGCCTGCCTGCCTGCCTGCCTGCCTGCCTGCCTGCCTGCCTGCCTGCCTGCCGCCTGCCTGCCTGCCTGCTGCTCCCTGCCTGTCCTGTCTGCCTGTTTGTCTGTCTGTCTGTCTGTCTGTCTGTTTTTCTCTCTTACGCTAAGGTCGTTGCGCCTTTGTTCTATGCTATTGCACAACGTTCGGTATCGAGTCCATGAGCAGTCTACTCTGCACTCGGAGCGCAGTAGAGGAGCCGCAACACGAAACGGAAGTGACCCGAACAAAGGCCATGCCATGAGCGCGGAATCGATACTTTGAGAAGATATTAAATTTTACTGTCCCTCCGCTCGATCGTTATGGTCTCACGAAAGTAAAACTTTATGGCGGTAACGCATGAAGTATGTTGGCTATTGATATTTGCCCGGCGAAGACGCGGACGTACGCTCTCGTGCTCAGCAACCCATGTGACAGACGCCTTGTGTGATTCTTTTCAGAAACATTCGGTGTGTTGCCTGCTCAATGATCGTAAGGCACACGATTAATATCTTTTGAGATTGGAACAAACTTGTTTTGTATGTCATTTAAAATAAATATCTTAGCTCTGACTGAAAAATTTTTCGGGTGGTTGCGCTAAAAAAAAATCACTCCTCATTGAAGCAAAGTGCCCTTCAAAAGTTGTTTTTATATATTAGCGCCATAAAAAAATACACACACAGAGACGCACAAAAAGTATAGATTTTCTCTGTCTTATGTGTTTTCCCTATAAAATACAGGGCTCTAAATTTATTTAGAGAGTCCAGCGCCTTCACTTCTGTAAAAAAATAGCCGTGTCAGCCTGAGTTCACCTACATCTTGTTGAGTGAATAGAAATACTTAGTAATTGAAAGTAAAAGCTCATTTTTTTCTCAACAATACGTCACATTCCCGTGCGTACAAAGTACTGCTCAGCATGTTTATAAAGTAGTACGCAGGCATACATATGCTTCCGTACTAATGCATCAGACTTGCCAAAACGTTCATACTTTTCCCTAAAACCATCGAGGTAGGTTTGTGCGGTGAAATTAACTGCCTATAATCCGCAGAAAAACACATCTATAAAAGCCTGATGTCATTGGAATCATTCAGCGTAATTTTCTAGAGCAGCTGTGAAAGCTGTTTATTTCAAATATTATGACGTTTGGGTTGAGACAGCGTTTATTCAGCCCAAGGGCTCAGCAACGAAACGGGCAGTCCGAGACCGAGCGTGCACACACCCGATGATGATTGTGGTGGCCCCCAGTGAAGATGAGGACAGGAACCCAGACGGATGATGATGATTATGATAATGCATATATGAGAAGCGCATAATGAATGCCCACAATATTACCTTTTCTAAATATTGGACGTAGTGGCAGCCCCAGTATGCTACCACGAGGCCATGCAGGCGCTTAAATATTAGACTGCACGTAAGTACAGTTGCGCTCAATAATACTTGGAACATGGCAGCGTGCGGCCTCACCAAGGAGGATTAAAAAAGTATTGCTGCAGTAGAAGCTCCCGCAATGGCTTGCCAGGAATAATGAAGGTATCTTTTGCCACTGCCAAAATGTCGGAAACATATTTTCTGGTGTTGTCCACTTAGAGATTACGTGGATTTGATTAGTGTACAGGCTATGCTAATCTATACTAAAGGATAGTTGTTTCCGACAAAATGCAACTAGAGTCAAGTATCAGTGCCCTAATATTTATTAATTTTTGCCTAGAATTCGAGGCTTACTAAGTAAAACTAGTGACGCAATGATGGGTTTGGAGCACCATCTGACCCGAAAAGGCTACGACGCTAAACTGGTCGGGCGTGCGAGCAAAACTCTCTGTTTAAATCACCGAACGCCAATAGCTTATCATGCCCTTAGTAAGATGGCGGCTGCAGCTGCCCATCTCTTTGTGAGTACGGATTCCATTCTGGGCAATAATTACTACGTCGGCAATTTTTTAAAGTTCTCTATAGGCTCGAAAGTTTAAAGATTGCGCATGACTTGCACTATCCTTTATTTCAATCACTAAAGTCGGTTCTCTCGCTTGCATATGATCCCAAATAAAAAATTATATATTATTTTGAAATAAAGACATGTTGAAGCAATTTGTAGCCATGGAACTCGTGAGGCCACGCTTTCTCATGTTTCGAGTCATATTCAGCGCGACTTCACATGCACAACTGCATTTTTTACGGTATCACCAACTACTGAAAAAATAAAGCAGCGAGCGTTTTGTTCGACAGTAATGTTAAAGTTGAAAAATATTGATTTCGACCTGGAGACCACTAACTTCTTGCGCGGCGTAATCTGTTGGCACGTAATCATAAATGTAGTGATTTACTAAAGGTTACCGACATTTATTTCCCAGGCTGTCTTCGTGACATACTTCTCTAATATATGAATGCTCATACCAACTGAATGTTTATCAACCCATGTAAGTTGTCCACACCTGCGACTTGCTTCGTCCTCAAGAGGAGCCATACGTCCTTCTTTGCGTTCTCATTGTGAAGAGTAGGCAACTTAAAGTTCGCACGATAATATATATTCTAGGCCAACGCTCATTCATGTTCTTTCTTTCTACCTTTTTCTTCCTTCTTTTTTTCTTTCTTTCTTTCTTTTGTTCTTTTTTGTTCTTTCTTTTGTTCTTTCTTTCATTCTTTCTTTCTTTTGATTTCATATAACCTGACATATTATTTACCTCTCTCGACAAATTGAAGCGTTGATGTAGGGGCCATCATCTCATCGCCGTCAAAAGCTTCGCTACCTCATCAATCTCATCAGTTATTCTCTGTACAGCTTTGCGCAGCGGCGGTGTCGTTCCCAATGAAGTTTTTTTTTTCTCAGTACAGTGAAGCACATCGTGTCAGTGAATGAAACGATAACTAATTCCTCGTCAATAGGTCCTCCTCATGTAAGTTTTCTCCTACAAAATGCACGTATTGCTGCGAGGTTCAAGTCAATGCCGTTGTGTTGTCGTGTATACCCTCGATGAAGCATGCAAACTTTGCTATTGTGCACGATACGCGATCCGAAATTTCGTGATCAAAGCGGGAGTACTGCGGCGACCTCCTTTGTTTTCGTTGTATTGAGATCAATAACTGCACTCTGGACTAACTATGTATCTCGCGAGCAAGAAGCACGCCGAGCATGCGCGCGTGTTTTTTGTTGTTGTTGTTGTTTAAGGCCCGCCCATGCGTACGTTACAGTCAGCTGGCTTTTCTGTACCCGAAGCTGTACATTTGAATAAAATTAGGCTAGTTGATTGGTGAACTAACGATAGGGTGAACAGTGCAGACATAGTACAGAGAACGCAAGGTCATGATTGATATGGGTGGTTTAACGTCCCAAACCACCATATGATTATGAGAGACCCCGCAGTAGAGGGATATGGAAATTTAGACCGCCTGGGGTTCTGTAACGAGCAGCCAAATCTGAGCATACGGGCCTACAGCAATTCCGCCTCTATCAAAAATGCAGCCACCAAAGCCGGGATTCGGTGCCGCGACCTGCGGATCAGCAGCCGAGTACGTTAGCCACTAAACCACCGTGGCGGGGCCAGAACACAAGGTCCAACACCAAGATCTTTTCTTTTATATTTTTTTATATGACTAAGTCTTTCACACCGATCACGGAGGCAGTGCAAAAGCAAGTGAGGTGCAGAAAGCCTGCAATACATACAAATCACGATAGGCGCAGAAAGCCTACGGTGGGTAAGATCACAATCAATACATTGATTGAGAAGAAGGGGATAAGGCAGAGAAAGAGGAGGAAATGAAGATAAAAAAGAGGAATAAAAGAAAGAGAAGAAAGAAAATAAAGTAGACTTTCGCCTTCAAGTCGTCTTAGATGACTGCATAGAAGATCTCGTCAGTTTTTTTTTTTTTTTTTGCTTCTGACTTACCACTTCGGCGATGCGTATCGCACTATCTCAACCAAGAGCACGCATTGTCCATTATTGGCAAAACCTTACTGCAATGTCTAAATTATCTTATTGATTATTTCAACTGAACTGCGTATGCTCAATTTAAGCACACTCCAAAAGTGGGCTCGTTGCTGGCCCTCGCCTTTTCGCACTCCTCAATAGCCAATCCTTAACCAGAAGAGGGAAATTTACCTGTGCTCAAGATTGACCCGCCGCTGCGGTCAAATCGAATAGTGATGGTCAATACCTGTTAAAGGTCTGTACGACGTGTCGTATCATTGTAGACGCCTGTCGTCCACAAAAATTTTACGCCATCTATCCTCTAGCTGTTTTTTGCCACTAATTCATGAGTTTCTTGAACTATGCGCTCAATCAGCTTTTACTTTTTCAAAAATCCGACTACTACATGGCTAAATTGCTCAACCTATCTGGCACTCTTCGCTTATAGGGCGATATTGATTATATTAATCAGCAATAATTATTCAGCTGCGTAAGCTCACAAGCCGCAGGAACCCTTAGGAATAAGGCAAGCGCATATCAGTGCCTGCAGACTTAAGCCTCGACGTTCGTCCAGAACAATAGCTAATGATGCGAAACTCAGAGAATGGCATACCTTCTCATATTTATAAACCATTTCAACACAGGTATGAGTACATGTTTATCTCATACACTGCAATCTTGATTATAGTAATCCGGCGATGATATGATCATCGCACAATGTCAACCTCGTTTATATTCAAAAGTCGCGGTAATCGGTCCTTGCCAGATTGCAGAGAGGAGTGCATCGATTTTAACGACGTGCCATGGCCGCACTTAGCGATCTTTCCGGCAAATGTAAACGCTTGCCTTTCTTCGAAGGCACTGTAAATAGACTTCTATGAAAAAACCTACACCGAAAGAAAAAAATATTGTGTCGGTGCAAAACGTGTACACGTTCTTATGAAGGTCAGCTCTAGCCGGCCTGTTTTTAAAGCACACTGTAGTGACAAAGTCAATTAGCTCAGACATATACTCTGAAAACTCCAGCGTTGTTAATTTCGTCTTGATAGGTTTATTCATAGACGAAAACCAATGTTGAATGTTTCACTTAAAATTTTTCGCTGAAGTCTCCAATGGTTTCCGGATTTAATTTTTTTCGCAATTTGGCCTTCCTGGAATTTGGCATATTAAGCCTCTGGCTACGTAGGTCCTAATAGACGTAATCTAAATCAGTGAAGTCATGGTGACTGATGCAGAACCTTCAGCATGACGTCACCTGCCACATTTTCTTTTTACGCATTTTGTCGGTCACCAAGTGACTTCTCGCAGCAAGCATCGTGTTTCGGTATTAAAAAAATTGCCCGCAGCTTCCCTCGAGTGAACACTGAGGAGGATGCGGAGCATATATTTGGTTAACGGGGTGTTAAAGTGCGACTTACTTGGGTCGATGGCTAAATTGGTTAACGTGGTTGTGAAATGGGGTGTTAAATTGCGACTTACTTGGGTCGATGGCTAAATTGGTTAACGTGGTTGTAGGAGGGGGTGTTAAATGAGTGAACACGTACACACGTATGCGAAAGGGCGGCGCTGGTCGAAGGGACGTCGATCATTGTGTTTGTGGATTCGTTGGAATTCATTTCACCGCGACCTTGGACGTCGACGCGCCGTACAAACCAACCGACGAGCGGCAACTGAGCGAGCGAGCGCCGACCTTGAGTATATATACAGCGCGACGGCGCATGCACTGTCAGCTGTTGAATGTTCTCGAAGCGCGACGGCGCATGCGCGTCCACTGGAGAATCAGGAGAATTGTAGAATGTTCTCGAAGGGGAGAAGCGCGCGCGGCACAGATGGTGGGTGACGGTGCATGCGCGCGTCAGCTGTCGAATCTTTGAGAAGGGGGAGAAGCGCAACGGCGCATGCGCGCGCGTCAGCTGCCGATGTTCTCGAAGCGCGACGGCGCATGCGCGCGCGTCAGCTGCCGATGTTCTCGAAGCGCGACGGCGCATGCGCGCGCGTCAGCTGCAGATGTTCTCGAAGCGTGACGGCGCATGCGCGCTACATTATACAGCTAGCGAATGTTCGTGAAGAGGAGAAGCGCACGCGGTGTGTAGGGGAGGAAGGGTGCACAGATGGTGGAGGAGTGAAGCGCGCGCGGTGTGTAGAGGAGGAAGGGATGCACAGATGGTGGAAGAAGGAGGAGGAAGCTTGCGGACGGCGCCGCACTACAAGCCTCGAGTATTAGATGCTCCGCATCTAAAAAAGGGTATCAGAGGAAAATCTTCTTTTTTTTTTCTTTCAACGGTGCCTCTTTAACAATGCAAGATCAATATTGACAGCTGGCGTCGATACGAACTGACCTTGTGAGTGACCCTCGCTGCAATGTCACTAGCGTTTCCAATCAGCCGACCCCCATTTTCCACCCCACTCACCCTTCCACTCTCCCAACGTCAGTCATACGCGTCCCCAACATAGACGACGTGCGTCCTCTAAGCTGAGAAGAGCGGTCACTGCATTCATTAATGAACGCTCAACTACGCGGAAGGGGCGGGTTTTTATACGGGATTGTTGGCTGATTGTTGGGGGGGCGATTTCGGAAAATAAAGGGGCAGGGCGGCCAGAATAATTAACACACCTATGTCTGAATGCTTCCCGGTGAGAGAAAGGACGCAAGAAAGAAGCATTGCGGAAGATTGAAAGCAAGGCCTAGATGTTGAACAAAGGGGATCACAAAACATTGGCCCCATGTCTTCATGGGGCAAATGTTGCGAATCACGACAGTCTTCCGCCTGGAGAGATTGAATAAAACGTTTGATATTCTGCACGAGAAAATCGGTGAATGGTACTGATGCACGCAGCGGGTAGGTGCTTCCACCGTATCGTCTTAGCAAAGTGCAAGAAACAGCCGCCTTTTCGTGCACGGCGTTGCATTTTCAGCTTAGCGTAATAAACGCTACGTTCCTTATAATTAATTATGTATGACTTTTGTAGTATAAAGAAACAAGCCACAGTATATTGACGTGTCGATGTTCTGCCTCCTCAGATATGCGCAACATTTGCTTTTAGGGGCGAAGCTCCTTTATGGTGTGGGTCTATCTATCCTCCGATGGTGTATGTACCCACCAGTGGCACATACCCGAAAGAGCGGTCCTTAAAATGTCCGCTGGATAGTGGCACTTGTATATGACGAATACATGATGAAAAGATGTGAGATGGCTGTACTTGGAATGTTCGCTAGATAGACGGACGGACGAATGGACATAGAGATAGGCAGACGGGCTGGTGGATGCACAGGCAGACAGAAGGGCGGGCGCACGGACGGATGAATGGACGGACAGACAGATAGAGGGACGGCCGCATGAACAGATGCATGGACGGACGGATGGACAGGTGGAAAAACGCACGTACGCGCGGACGCATGGAGGGACGTAACTACGGACGGATGCACCGACGGTCGCACTGATGAATGGACACACGGACGGACGCATGGACGGGCAGAAGCAAGAACAAATGAGCTGACGAAAGCACGGAGAGACTGATGAACGCTTCGCCCCACCAATTATCACTCACTCCGTGGATATGCTGTGATTTTTTTCATCGATACTATGCACAAGTATGAACGCAGAAACCAGAGCAATATTGGTGGGCGCGGAAGGTGTGGTTGTATTTAAGAATTCAAGGCTAACAGAATAAAAGGCAAAAAGACAAGCCGTTTCGGTTGACGAACAGATAAGTCGACGGACAGACAGAGAGACCAAAATTTTTGCGTTGAAGTATCCCAAAAAGACTATCGTCTTTAGAGGACAGGCACGCGATGTCTCGAATGCGATAACATTGTTGAACAAGTGGTAACGTGCAAGAGAGAGAAAGAGTGGGATAAGGAGAAGTGAAAAATCACAGCATATCCACGGATTGAATCGTAGTGAGTAGGCGAAGCTCCGCATGTACATCGTTAAGCCGTGAATCCCCCGTAAGGCTTGCCCAGCTGATCATCATGTAAAGACGACGAGCACGCACTGCAGCCGCTTTACGTGCCCTCCTTCCACTCCGCCGCCTTGTCTTCATCACTCATACTCGAAGCACACAAACTGCTGGCGAAAGAGGAAGCGCGCCGAGAGCGAACGCATTTTAACGCAAGAGCGAACGCAGTCTCCTATCACACGAGAGCACGCATCAGAGTGGAGCGAGCGCCACAGCACCAACTAGTGCGCAATGCAAGTGCTAGCGGTTCAAGTGCCACAGCGCCATCTAGTGAGCGCTCTGAGCACTAGCGGGGGCTACTACAACGCGGGACTTGCCAATGCCTTAAACAATTCCCCCTCTAAGGCATCATACTGGGATCTAAAGGTTCTTACGGTGTGACTTTCGTCAAACTGCTATTCCCTCTAACACAACAGGGAGATATACTAATAAAATAAGGAAATCACAGGATCTGTCATGCATTCACCTAAGGTAATTCGAAGGAAAGCCTCGTTATATGTCCTCTAATGGAGCAGCTGTTCAACAAATCGTTCCGTATCTGGCGAGTCAAAAAACCGGCAGATATGCGCCACAGGAATCGGTAAGTCTTAATATCGGGTCAAAAACTGGCCGCGTATTTGTATGCTTAGTTGCAAATGTTATCAAAATCTTCTCCCCGGCCAAGCGGCCGTTTATGTTTTGCCTTGCCTCAGACAGCGCCTCTTCTTTGTTGAATCGGCCACATCTGGGTCGCATTGATTAAATAGAGGAGGCGCTACGCGAGATGTGGACATCTGCCAGTGCCGTCGGAAAACGTGAGCTTGTGCAGAACCCAGGGTCGCTGTCAGGTGGCAGCACCATGCTGTCACGGGGTCGTGACGTCAACAAAGGGAGCAATCTGTAGTTCGAAGATCAAACTGTATATTCGGCCGAACTCACCACTGGTCAACGAAAAGCCAGATTGCAGTGATACACGCTGGCGCTGAAAGTGGCGAACTGAGCGTCGACCGTCGATCAACTGACAAGCAGTGAAGGGCATTGGTATTTATATATGTGCCATCGAATATTCCAGCCTTATCACTGGTCATCGCGCAAACTATGGAATAATTTTGAATGTTTGCGTCTTGCGCGCAATTTTAACAAAACGATCTACAATGATCGCGAACCTTCTCGAACTATGAGGCACAGTTTGCGGTGAGCATTTCTTTCGGGATTTCCGGACGAAAACCGAATGAAACAAAAGTGAAATTAAGAAACACGCGTGTCAATATTGTCGTGCATAGCGTCACATTTTCATCTCAGCGTAATAAACAGTAGAGTCTGTAGAATCGCGTATCTGTGTATTTTCTAGTAAATGAGCAGGCCACCTAATACTTCTGATAGCTTCCTGCCCCTAATAAGGCTTTGCATTGCCTCTAAGATTGACCGCATTGCAAGCTTTTTGCGCCTCAGCTGCTTTTGCATTGCCTCCGTGATCGCTTCCTTTTGACCAACCTATGGCGTCGCCTGATTAATTCACCAAGTGACGTCCCTTCGTGTGACGACGTACACTGCGACATCATGAGGACGTCACAAATTTTGGCGCGATGATAATTTTTTCGCACGCTCGAGTTGACGCCATCAGTCTATTTCCCCGCTTGAGCACTGCATGTACTTGAGCGCAAAGTGTGTTCGTAATACCCCTCAAAAAAAGTTAGGGAACCTTCAATACTAATCTTTCGGTGGTAAGAAGAGAGAGAGAGGGGGGGATATAGTCAGCCTTGGCACTAACAGTGTGCGGAAAGCGTCGCATCATTCTCGACACGTGTCTCTGTCAGTCCGGGTGTGCATTGAACGAAAGCTTCTACTCTGCTTTGGTCCATCTACTGTCCCACTGGACCCTCCGAAAACTCAGCTCTGGGTCAGACACGCAGGCGTGCCCCGATGACCTGAATACCACGGCGAGTATGGACAACACACGTGAGTCCTCAAGGCCGTTTTTTTTTTCTGTGGAGCGATCACTCGCCATCTCTCTTTCTCGTTAGGTTCTAAGGGGCGGGATATATGAGCAAGTGTGACGGCGTTGCTTCGGTTCGTTATTCGTTTTGCTTTTGCTGCGTCGTTTTATTGTTCGTGGTATGTTCGTACGTCCTCCCAACTCCCTGTCAACGGTAAGCCTAATGATATAAAAGTATACATGAAAAATGCGACCACGTCCCGCCAGGCGAGATAGCCGTGGGAGCGCATGAATATGTAACGGACGAAGCGAGTAATCATTATTCTGGTGCAGGTTCTCACTGCTGCAGCGTTGTCGACGATAACCATGGCGCTGTAGAATTTGCAGTGGTGGAGTGACTCGTGTCATGCTGTCCCTTTTCACCGCTTTCTTTTGTTTTCTGAGAAATAAAAGGCATGCAGCACTGCGAAAGTATAAGGTGACATGACACTATCCGGAAATTAGATTACGGAGCTGTCCGCACATAGTGTGCCAGAGCTCGAGGCACTGCCAGTAAGGGAGTATAGTATGCGACTTTGATACGGCCACTCATTGGTACATGCTCGTCCTGTAACCTTGTCTTTATTTCACCGTTTTCTGAAAAAAATCATGTATCATGTGCGTGAATGGTTCGAGCGTTAACTCAACTGTGAGCATGATTGATAAATAACTCGGCTTGACGGTGCCGCCACATGTCACGAGTATAAATACTTGCATAATTATTCTTGAGCAAAATTGATACGATCACTGCCTAATTTAGTGACTTCTTCTTGTCAGGAAATATTGCGCATCTCAACGTCAGCTGTAGCTCGAGCTCAAGCTGGTCGCACTTAATTTAGCTGTGTTCTTGTTGTTTTTTTGTTTTATTTTTGTTTACATGACGACGAACGGCAGAACAAATGGAACAAATTCTGAAGGGTGAACTTTTCGGCTGAATGGTTTAACGTATCATAATGGTATCGGTGTACATTTGGTATCATTTCTTCGCCTTTTTTTGCCTCTTCGTTAGGTTCACAATAGCTGAAGAGTTAATGCGCATTTATTTACGTTCTTCGCCACCATAGGTAACTGCATATCTATTAGGTAGATGCGTATTTATGCGCTTATAGGCGGATACGTATTTATTGACGTTCTTCGTCACAATAAATTTCCACTGCCAGTCATAGCTACGTGTGGTTGCAATGCGTGCCCTTGCTGTCCTGATCTTTTGCGCCGTTTCACCTATGATACATTCTTACATCGTTGACTTATTGGCAAAGAAATACCTATTACCATACTCAGACATATATGTGCGTAGTGAAAAACCAGCAAGAGAATATAAGGACACGGAATGAGCACTAGCCAACAACTTAAGTTCAGACAGCGCTCGTGCTCTGACCTTTCTTTCTCGTGCTCCATCCTATTGACGCCTTTTTTCTTTTACAAATTCATCAAATCCAACTCGCCCACATCTCTACATTACTGCTCATTAGGTTTTTTTTCCCTCTTTGGTGATCTCTCTTCATTATCTCACATTCGCCAGCCTCTCGCGTCATGTCGGAGTGTTGGCGTATACAGGCAGGCGTGCCCAACTTCACTGCTGCTAGCAGTTGTTTCCGGGAAGTTGGTTGAACTAAAGGACTAGCTTTAACCCCCCCAGAGTTACGAACAATCAATGCTGCCCGATAACGTGGACAACCGTCTCAAAGGGCACCTGAAAGCAAAACTTGGGGCAAAATGGGGGTCATGGAGGCACTAATTTTGAAAATAGGCATTCATAGATAGGCAGTTGCGGGCACTATAAAAGTTCTATAGAAGAGCTTCATGACCTCTAATTTATGCTCATCTGTCAAAGTGGAGTGATAGGAGCGCAACGAACACAATAGGCATTTCTTTAAACTGCAGTTTCTATTTGTTACTTATTTTATCATCTTTATTATCGTAAGATAAACTAATAGAAAAACTGCGATGTCATAGCAGGCCTTTTTTAGTCTGTGATTTCGTCAGTGTTCGTGATCACGACTGCTATTTACCCTTAAGTGTTCAAGGTCATGTGCTTAAGATGCATGGTAGTTGGCGTTCGTTAGCAGCACAGTGAAAGCCAACTCTGGCTTGAGGTTACGTCACTTATGAACAAAGGGTACACAGGTGATTCGTTTATGTGGCAGAGACTCCATCAGTGGTGACCTACATTCAGACTCATGAGCCAAATACACACCATACATTTGTCACCCTCTTTCTTTCGGTATTACCCCCTACAAAAATATAGGAGCAACGAAGCCCAGCTAAAAATAACCAAATCAGAATACCGTTTGGTTTGAGAAGTGAAGTACTTTTTTAATTTGCTTTAACTGCGACGTGAGATTAACCATACTTTGTGAAGGACGAACAGAAAGCGCACTTGTAGGGCACAATAAACAACAAAGCACATGCTTTTTCTTCTGCGGTTCCGTGGCTTTACCCTAAGTGTGCCACCTGTTTAATCCCAATATCTATCCGTCTTTCTCTCTCTCTCTGTCACAGTCTCTCATATGGCCCTGTTTCGGTGTTATTTTTGCAACACCACGCCAGACGTAATCGATTCCATTGCGCCGCCCTCTTTCACATATGAATTCATCCAGAAGTTTCAGAACAGCCTCAGCTAGTTTTGAAAGCCACCATAAACTACTGCTGGACGTGTAATTTCTTTCAAGAATTGCAGAAAACTTGCGGTCTGACCGGGGCTACAAAACGTTATCAGATAACTGGGAACTCACGCGGAAACCTTGATATATCCACATAAGCCATAGAATTGCACCCTTCAATCTCAATTATGCTTATTCTTATTTTCTGCAGACTTTAAGTATAGGTCACATTTTCTTCCCTCTATGTTTGAAACTATAACCTTTATTTGATTCATGACAGTGCTTGGGATGCCGGAGAGTCCTGTACCCCTCTAGTTTCTTTTTAATATCGAAGCATTTTACTAAACGCATTTAAGGATCAATAACTACATTAATTTAAGTTCCTTATCTTTCTACCTATTTTCACACAATGCTAGAATTTCACTTTTTATGTCAACAACTGCATTTCACCATCAAAAGTTGGGTTGCTATCACTACATCCTGATCCTTCACGTGAAAATTGCCCATACGGGCTGTTTCTTTTTCATTATTATTATTTCCATGTTGTGATGTGGAGTTAGCTTCTGTGGAGTTAGCTTCTGTGGAGTTAGCACTCTTTTTGTTTACAACGCCCGGATTGTTAACAATAGAACAAGAATATCAGCACTGACTGACACTTGTTTGCTCACACTTGAAATAAATTTTGAGTATATTTTGGGGGACGCTGACTCGTAGACCTCTTTGTATGTGTGTTAGCCAGATTGTCTATAACAGTTGTACATGAGTGAACAGACTAGTTAGACAAGGTTGAATGAGAATCTAATGTGGTTATCGCCTGACTAAGAAAGAATTATTCGTACATAATGAACCAACACACTCTCTGTGGAAGCGGGCGAATAAGTAGGTTCTTTAAGTAATTGCAACTGCAAACACAATTGTCGCGTGTTAACCAGCTTAAAAGCTGCCTCTTCGGCGGAACGTCGAACGCAAACAGCAACAACGCGCACGCGCGCGAACGTGCGCGAGAATCGGTTAAGCCTCGCTTCACGACGCCGCAAACAGGTGGCGAAATAGAATTAAGAAGGGCGACACGCTAGAAGAAGCATCGCCTTTTACCTGCTCCGAGGGTGGTCGACTTCGGCGACTCTCTCGGTCCGCCGATTGATCCATGCCCTGTTGACACGGTGCCCGCGTCAACAACTCGCGGCCTCACGCGGGCACCAGCACAGCACGACGTGCGTGTCGCGGCCTCGCCAGTCACAAGACGCTGGACGTCGTCGTAAGGTAATCATGACGCGAGCGCGCGCCTCTCGGACGGGCTCGATCAAACGTTTGCCCCGGGAAAACATCTCTCTCTTCTTCACCGGGTGGCGTGGCGGCCGCGCGTCCCTTCTTCCTTCGACGTCGTCACACGCCGTCGGCCAAGCCGAGCCAAGACATGCCACGCCGACTGAACGACCGCAAACAGTGGTACAGGTATAACAACAAGAGCACCGAGCAGACGACCCGTAGCAGACGACAAAAGAAGACGGAAGAAGCGGGGCCAAAGTTGCTTACTTTGCCCTGCACGGGCAAGTTGCGTTTAAAGAAGGGGGTCCTCGCAGCGATATCGATGGGGGGAGCGAGTGAAGTGGGAGTTTCGAGTTTTGCGCGAGATACGAATCCGACGATGTCCCCCACCTTCCAGTTCGCCCTCGTTTTTTTTTTCTCTCTCTCTCTCTGTCTCTCTCACCCTTTCGGTCGATGCGGCTGCTGCTGCTTGAAAATGGGCCGTTGTCCAGGAGACAGCGTAGTACGTGACTGCGAACGCACACACTCAAGCACGCACGCGGTGCCCCGTTTGAAGAACGATGCGGTACTTAAGCTCTTGCGTCAGAACCGGGGTTCCCGCAGTTTGCACCTGCTCCCTGGAATTCGCGTGTGGGGTATTCCAGAAGCAACTGCGTGCTTGTTTGCCATTGTGTGTTCCTTTGAATGTGTTTGTGATATTTTCGGCCAAAGTGTTTCGTTAGGCAAGTACCAACTAGGTCAACAATCAGTCTTGTTACAACTGCTTGATAGTTCGTATCGAAGTAAGGGGGTCTTTGGACATTCCGAAATTCACGCCTAGTTGACCACTTCCTTTTCCCTAGCAGGTTATTTTACCGTGCTTTCGGTTCCTCTGTATTTCATTGTGCGGGAGGGTTGTAGCGCAAAGAACAGATAACAA
Source organism: Rhipicephalus annulatus (assembly GCA_013436015.1). Taxonomy (NCBI): domain Eukaryota; kingdom Metazoa; phylum Arthropoda; class Arachnida; order Ixodida; family Ixodidae; genus Rhipicephalus; species Rhipicephalus annulatus. Next base: position 61,336 of record WOVY01010011.1, on the reverse strand, counting down.
CTACGTTCCTTGTTCTTGTCGCATCCAGCAATCTCTTCTGAGTAGGTGGTTCAAATACCATCCGTACCACGGTGTACCCAAGTCTGCCGTCAACAGAACAACGTTATTGTGGTTTAATCATTTAAGAAAACGTAAAGTACCATGTCACGCGATGACAATGGCTCGATAACGACCGCGGATTTAGCGGTACTACACCTGTGTCCCAGTCAGTTGCTTATTCTTTGCTTGACAGCTCTCTGGCAATTCAGCCTCAAACTCAAGCGTGAGTCTCGCAGGGTTTGTGCATTTGCAGTCAAGTGGGTCAGTGCTCTGGCAATACATCTGACTCTGGGACATGAACGTGACAAGGGGTGGATATGGCCCGTCCGTGCCGCTGCTGCTGCAAATAAGTATTGCAGCAGCTATTGAAGCGGCACTACGTGCTGGAGTTGGCCTAGTTTCTTCGAGTTAGACAGTTTTCCTAACGATGCCGCCTGCATTGATTGCGTAGTGCTGATGAAAAATGAACAGTGACAGTCGAGTAAGAAGCACTAGGTAACCGCTGGCTTGGTGACCTAATAAGTACTCTGGCTGCAGCAGGTTGGCATAAAGATATCTCGACGGTTAATTGTAAAAACTTGGCTGCAGTGAGTGAGTGAGTTGTGTGTGAGTGGGCGTACGTTTGTGTGTGTGTGTGTGTGTGTGTGTGTGTGTGTGTGTGTGTGTGTGTGTGTGTGTGTGTGTGTGTGTGTGTGTGTGTGTGTGTGTGTGTGTGTGTGTGTGTGTGTGTGTGTGTGTCCTGTCCGTGCGTGCAGCAGGGTGTAATAAAAGATATTCTGAAGACGTTCGAATAACTTTTCTCTGCAATAAAGAACACACGCAGAAATCGCACAACAAGCATTGATTTAGTTCATTACATACTCCTTTCCGAGAAAAGTAGCTTCTGTGGTTGATAGTAAAATGCTGCACGAACTTTAAAACGAGAAAAAAAAATATGGACCACCTTCAGGAGGAGGAGGAGGCAACAAAAAGGGAGAAGGCAGGGAGGTTAACCAGAAAGACATCCGGTTGGCTACCCTACACTGGGGGATAAAGGAAGGGGACAAGAAAGACGAGAAAGAGGGAAGAGAGGGAAAAAAGGGGGTAGGGGAGAGACTGACAGTAATTTCACTGCAGCGTGTAGAACTCTACCGCATGTCAGAGGCGTTCACACAAGCCTGTCTTTCTCAGGAAACGCAGCAGGGCTTTCACTGCCTTGTGGGCTGTCGAGGCATGTGTACGTTGCTGTAATAGCACCTGCACAGCATTCTGTTGAAATCCTATTGCCTGAAAGTGAGACAGCGCCCTATACAACTTTTTGAGGAGTACGTCAACTCCGCGCAATCGCGTACTACCGTAGCCTGCAGCGGCCAAGGGCCGCAGCAAGGGAAGTACGCTTGTCGCCGATCGGACGCTGAAACAAAGGGGTAAAAAAAAAAAGGTCGAGCTCCCGTCGACTGATGTAATGAGCGTTCAACCGCTGTTCGAGAGAAAGAGAACAACCGAGGCGCGGCGGCAACACACTGACCTCGGCTCGCCGCTCCGGCCGCAAAAAGAGGTGGAGTCACAACGACCGACGCCCTTTTAACCCCCGCAATTTTTTTCGCGTTTATCTTCCTCTACTCTGCTTTCTTTTCTCTATTTTTTCACCCCTCGACATCTCGTGGCCGCCCTACTTACATGCAAGCCTCCCTCGGCTCTTTTGCCTTTTTAGGCTTCCGTCACTGCCGCACATTGTCGCGGCATAATCTTCCATTCCCTATGGCGGGACTGCTGCTTAATGAACAGCTCTCTCCCTCTTTCTCTCTAATGTGTTGTTTTGTATCTAGCTTTTTTAGGGAGAGGGGGAAAGAGGTAAGGTTGTCAGTTCCCGGTCACGAATGTAGAGCGCAGTGAAGAGTTTGACCCGACGGTTGACAGGGGTGGGTTAAACCTGTTGAGATACCTGAACCACGAGGCCGCAATTCCCTGATGGCCGTTATCAAGCGCGACCAATTTAGTCCACTTAACTCACGTTACAATGCAACATAAGTTACTGTGTAATGCCAAGTTGGAGGAAGTACGCAAGCATGAACAGATAAAATGTCCTTAATGACATGGTCGCTGCACTACAGCCAACATTTCCAAGAGCAACTTGTCTTTTTGAGCACAAGACCACTTAAGACAACGAGCGTTGACTCCAGCAAAACTCCATGTTCAAAAATTTTCGCATTTTTTGTGGTGCATACTGTTATGGAGATATTCTCCTAGGCAAGCCCAGGTGCTTACTTCTAAGATGCATTATGCCGATGTGTGTCCAGTAATGCACACCCTTGCGTAGTCTGTGTGCGCGTTTGATTAAAACTGTAATCGCATGCGTTTTGAAGATATAGTACCCGCGAAAAGTACGCTCGTAGTATGAATATCATTCTCCGTATGATGATGATGATGATGATGATGATGATGATCAAAAACTTTTTTCCGAACAAAAGTAACCAATCCATGTCCCACCTACCTCCTCCAAGCAGCGTAACCAACCTCTACATCATCTGCGTGTGGCGGCGTACTGCTCATTTGGTTACTGCATATTATTTCATGTCAGCTTCTTTGGTTTCGTACCGTTATCGAATTTTATATCATTACCTGTTCAATTCTGGTCATGGCTGCTGCATGTTGAGGGAATCCAAGTGGTTAAGTGTTCACCTATAACTTGTTTATCAGGGTTTAACGTCCCAAAGAAACTCGGGCTATGAAAGACGGAGTTGCCTTGGGACGAATGCCGATTCCTCCTTTTCTTCAGCACCGATCAATGGGCCTCCAATGTCGTAAGATCATGACCGTTCAATAGTAACCATCGATAGTGTGCTCATACACGCAGTAACTGGTGTAGTAGTGGCATCAACTTTGTTGTAAACCCCGGAAAATTGGTGCCTTGGGCCTGGTCCACCCATACCCGGGGAGGAACGGAGAGCCTGTTTTGTCACTGCCTGGCGCGCGTGCTGGATGACCCACAGTTGATCTTGGAGGCTTGACCATAGCAGCAAAACCATCCACCTCGCCGCAGCTTTATCTGGGAAGGCTGTTTTTTTTTTTGCATATAACCTCTCATTGCCCGAGAATGTGTCTAACAGATGTGTATATTATCTTGCACTTCCTGTCAAGTATATGGCCTCCACCACATTATTTGTATCGACAAAAACAAGTCAGCTTCACTGTAATCTGTTTTAAAAGCAAATGATTCGCATAGGAGGAGGGTGAGAGGAAGGACTAGAACAACAAGAAAGAAGGCAGGCAGGTTAACCAGGCACATGCCCAATTCGCTACCCTACGCTGGAGGAATGAGAAGAGAGAGTATAAAGATGAGAAAAGGGAAGAGAAGAGAGAGAGAAAAAAGGATTGTCAGTCAATGGGCTTACGCGTATGCAGCAGTGGCACTACACAGATGTTAAAAGTATCACATAGACCTGTAGTCCTCAAAAAGAACAAGACGGCTTAGACTGCCTTTTGAGCCGACGAAAGGCGAGGACGGTGTTCCAGCAGCATCTGCACAGAGAGTGGTCGATCCTCCAATTGTCGTAAAACCCAAGTAGTGGAAGGAGATCATGTTAACAGTGGAGAGTCAAAGGGCTGCCGGTGCGGGCAGCATACGAGTAAACGCTATAGTTGCTATTCAAAAATAATCGAGGACAACGATGACACTAGCTTACAAACGGTAGATGAAAGAGGTCCAAACTAATTCACAGACAATTATGATACGGTCTAATGCGCTGCTGTTTAAGGTATTTTGATTTCGCGATAAGGTGAGCGAATGCGCATACGTCCAGGCGACATGTCGTGGTGCGAGTGGCAGTATAGAATGCTCGCTTTTTGCGTCAACCTAACGTGGTGAGCCTGGCGTTGCCAACTTCCATCACCGCTGACTGACGTGAATGCTGTTCCGGACCATAAAAAGCCCTTAAGAGTTCGCTATAGCGTTGCACACGCAAATTGCCTCTTCAACTAACGCACCTATTCTTCTCCAAATCCTCGCAGGTCAACCCACTTTCTCGTGCCCGTGCTTAAGAGGCATACGTTGTAATGTCACAAGAAGCTCGAGCAGGCAGGAGGAATTGCAAACGCTAAACCAGTGACTTGCGGGATCTCTTGATAGAAAATCCCGAGAGCAGTCTTTCTTTCACCCTCTTTCATCCTCGTTCACAACGGTGACGCTGCTCAACGCACTAGCAGGTACTTAAAAGTGGCACTGTCGTTAGATACATTACAAAGTTTTAGTTTGAAGTTTTTACGGCCCACTGTGCTCCGAGCTGGCCCGCTAAGCTGCAGCGGAGTGGCGGACGATTTTTTCGTTTTAGTTAGGCGTTTTTCGTTCAAAAGAGAAATTTTCACAGTTGCAGCGCCCTCTGGCTAAGTTCAGCTTCGTTAAATAAAATTACAGACTCCCTTTGCGAAGTCAAACGAATGTACATAACGCCACTGTTAACTGATAATTCAGAATTCCTCTTACAATGCGTTACCAGTCTATTTCACCGCAGAAAATTTGAGCGTCGACTTGAAGATAGCGACGCGATAGTCAACGAGGTCGCATTCCAGAGCACGTGAAAGGACGCGCGCTGCCGTCCCCCTTCCGCTTTCGAAAACGGCAGCGACGCTCCGCTAAGTGCCATTCCACGCGCTTCCCGCACAGCCGCAACGCACGTGCCGGGACCCCTACCGCACGCAAGTGGGGGACAAATAAGCCAATTGGCGACGCTGCAGAGGGTGAAAGAGCGTCGCCAATTCGCTTATTTGTCCCCCTCTTGGGCGCGGTAGGGGTCCCGGCACGTGCGTTACGGATGTCCGGGAAGCGCGTCTGCGGCCCTTAGCGAGCTCTTAAGCGGAGCGTGCACCTCGCTCCGCTAACCCACTTACGACTGTAGCGGTGGGCGCACTCGAGTTCCCGCTCCACTTAGCTGCTCAGCGGAGCGTAAAAAAAAACGCCAAACTGAAACTCCCCATTGTCTTCAGAAAGTTTTCTATCTCAAGCTGTCTGATTCTTTTACGAAGCTGTCTTCACCACATTAACACTCAACACGTAGAGAAGCAAGATATTCAGAGCATTTCGGCTGCGATTCGTGTTCATTTCACAGAGGTCATGCACCCTGGCCTGCATTATTTGCAACTATACCAGGAAGACAGGTTTACAAAGCACATTTATCAAAGCAGCATGTCTGAATTAATTTAGACGTATGCTGACGTCAATGCCATGAACTTTTTGTTGGGTTTGCCAATTACCATATCTTATTGAACGTTCGTATATAGTTGATCTGCAGCGCTTGCTATCGCTGTAGTTGTGCCACAGATCACTCATGATATAATCGCTACCGTCTGCTGAATTTACGAGACCAGTGTTGTGGCTATGAAAAGCAGCGATTCAACACCAGTCGTACGTGAATACGAGTGGTAGAGACGGTCACCACAAGACTCAAATGCTCGGCTAATGATAAAAGACTGGGCGTGAAAGCACAGACAGAACGGAGAAAAAAGGAAAGACCACACAAACGCCAAGTGTCCGTGTTTACACGCCTGTTTTGTTAACATGAATATGTAGCAACCAGACCAGTATTCTGTTATTGTAAGCTGTAACAGTGTTTTTAATTGGGCAAGTAAGTGCTGCATGGTAGACAAAGACCATAACAGCACTAAAGACGTGACTCGAAGATAACGGATGCACAGCGCTGAGCTAAAAACCAAGGTTTATTCCAAAACAACTGCAACATACATAAAAAATGTATATTCGCAGAACCACGAAAATACAAGCAGAAAGGCACAAACGTGGGATAAAGGCCGCACAGCAAACATTATCAAGAAACTGACATGTCTGTAAACCACAAATACCATACTTCACCGCCATGAAGCGAAATGGAGGGTACTATAACGCAAGAAACACCACGCTGTCGAATATGCAAGGCTTCGCTAATCTCTTGTTCCCGCTGCTTGTCATAGCACCCTGAGACCACGCATTTATAAAGAATTTCCCGACAACCAGATTTTTCACAGCGGTCAACCAGTGTCTTGTGACAGCCTTTTAGAGTAAGCATTCTTCCTCAGCCGATCACTTACCTATCGGCCTGTAACCTATCGGCCATATAGGCCGAAAAGTTACAGCACCCGCAAGTAAAGGGTATTTCGTACGCAATCGGTTAAACACATTCAACGCAGCACTTGGCGTATTTCTTAACGCAAGCTTGTTTCTTGGATCCTTCACTGTTAGCTCAGCGAGCTTGCCGCGTTGCTTTCTTTTATTGGACACCCATAATGAAGTTACATGGTAAAGAAGTCTCATCAGTGGATGCTAGCAGTGGCTGAACCCTCTGCGCCGAGAATTAGCCTAACGTCGAAACAACCTAGAAGCTGCATTTCCTAACTAAGGCCTCGAAACATACTCGCAGCAGCCAGGTATAATCTTGAGAGTCGTATAGTTTTGCTCTCTTCAAGTGTTTCGCGGCTTTATGCAATGTTCACTGTTTTGTTTTTGCATGCTCTTCTCACTTTTGTCGACTAGTTTGACTTCCTATTGTTCTAGCAAGATGGAGCTTGTTATGAACGCTTGATCTTGCGCCCTCCTCGTCCCTGTGGCAAACACTATGCCTCGGAACTCCGCCCCCTAAATGCTTGCTCCGACACTAACCAACCAAACACGATGCCATGTGCCACCATCTGCCTACATATGCACTGCTTGGAAACAGTTCAGATGTACTGCCACGAAAAGCCAAGCTGCCAAAAAAATGACCAATCAGGCTTTTTTCTTCCTCTTTATTCGCCTCCGATGGTTGTGGAGCTCTGTTCGCTGTGATGGCATGTGTTGTTCACGATGGAAGTCCTCAGTCGCCGCTCCGTGGCCATGCGCCCCTTGCTAGGTGCGGTTCCTGCCCCTCGATAGGCCTGTTTAAAGAAAATAGTAGGGTCAAACTTTATTTAGAAGGTTCAACCGGACGACGGTAATGAAAACATGGAACCAAGATTCTTTTAAGATCAGCCTAGCATAACGTTGTGCGTAGACAGTACATTTAACTACCTCTTGTAATTTTTAACCTAACTTTACCAAAAATCAGCTTACACGGCAAGCGTTGACTATACCATGACAATCCCGTTTAGGAAACCACCAAACGCGGACATTGTTGGCTAATAATATATGGTTGGCTATGTATTGCATGAATATATCATTAGCTAAGCATAATACGCAATGGCTGAGGCGCAAAAACCAAATGCGACTACCAAATCGATGTGGCCTGAACACATGTTAGTGACCGAGATATCAGTTAATCTCACGGAACTGTGAGTAGTAGTGAAACAATTGCACGCGAGAAGTACCTACATGGTTATATTGAGTACGATAACGACATCTCACGTCTTGGTGATAAACTCTTTGAGTTATGATATTATTGGTTGTTTCTGCAGCATGAAGTTATTATTTACCATCCTGGAGAAAATTACACAGTAGAAAATTTGTTGAGTAGGCGTGTAGTGTCTGGTGATGAGGTCACGTGTAATCACTGTAGACAAATTAACAATATTGGTCATGCTCGCACGACATAGTGTGAAGCGGGATGCCCTATCACCAGTTAGTTTGTAGCGTTACAAAGTATTGTTGATATGAAAGAGATGAACTAGTAATTGAAAGTTGTACTGCTTAAACAGTTGCTACGAGAGGGCAGTCTCTACAAGGCAAGAGGTCTTCGCCACATTGTGTGTGACAATGTAACGAAGCCAGCTGTACAAACTTTTTTATGTCAGCTAATGCTTGGGCTGCCAGCTAATATGGTATATTAATAGGCACTTCCTTTTGTTCACTAATTACTAATCATTACAATCTGAGAATAGTCATCCCACTCTTGTAATTTAAATGGCAGAGTCGAAGCAGCCGATAGACTCACTCACTCGACACTGGCGTAAAGAATGCTTCCAAATTCGTGATTATAACACAATACGCACCACCCTGGCAAACCGAAGTAAGAAGGACGCGGAAGTACTTTAACTGTTCAGAACGTCTCTCGAGTGATTATTTCATTTAATTCCGCTGTCAAATCCTGCCAAATTACCGCTCATACGTAGCAGGTTTATTGGCGATGAAAGATGAATTCCTTATGCAGGAACTGGAGTTTTCTGGACTCTGTAGCTGTTGGTCGGAGCAACGGAAGCAATGTCCCCCGATCTGCCCACTCGCCTATATCATTAATGTCGAAACACGTCACACCAGTGGCGCCCCCATGCAGACAAACGTTTTAAAAGAGGGCCGTCACGCAGATATTCGGACCACTCCACCGATACCAGCGGAGCAAATTTTTTGCTCCGCGGAGTGACTCCCGCTCTGAATCCCCTCAGACTCTCTCATTCGAACGCTTAACTCGCACCCGTATTCTGCCATTGGAACACACTCGTCCCCCCCCCCCAAAAAAAAAGCAGAGAAGCTTGTACTGACTTCGCCATTGGAATTCAACATTCATTTCCTTGAGTGAATGAGTGAGTGAGTGACCTGGCGAGTTAGTTAGATAGTTCGTTCGTTAGTTAGTTAGTTAGTTAGTTAGTTAGTTAGTTAGTTAGTAGCACAGTCAGTCAGTTAGTTAGTTAGATATTAGTTAGTTAGTTAGTTAGTTAGTTAGTTAGTTAGTTAGTTAGTTAGTTAGTTAGTTAGTTAGTTAGTTAGTTAGTTAGTTAGTTAGTTAGTTAGTTAGTTAGTTAGTTAGTTAGTTAGTTAGTTAAAAAGCTTGTTGGTAAAAATGAATGAACAAGCAAACAAGTGTCACAGAGAGCCAGAAGGTACGTGAGAGAAGATGCCATGAATTACGAGTACAAAGGCCTAGAGTATTGTTAAATAAAAAATAAACATCGGTGCCTTGATTTGGGTGAACTAGCCCATCACTGCAGGACTCTTGAAAAGCGCTAACAGCCAAGCCGAAACACCTGGTGCTTTACTTGCAACCGGAGTTTATTTGAAACAAACAATACATCACCCGCACATAATGCATGTATTTCCACATCACACAAGAGATAGCGTGCAAAAATCTTCAGACATGAAATTTGAAATCAAACGATGTATCACTGTGCTTCGAACGAAAAGTCACCTCATGTTCTTTTTGCATTATAGATCCGCATCTGACACACACATGCCCTGCTTTCTTTATCAATTAAGCCTCAACAACTTCGTATTACCTTTTTAAACCCCCTTTTTTAGAAAGAGTGGTATCAAAAAAAAAACGTGCACATTTTTTTGCAGTGTTCGGCCGAATGGCTACGGATTCCTTTCCTGACATCGTTATTGCTGGCCCTATCATTGAACCACTGCCTTGTCTGTCCACAGCTGTCCACAACTTAGACATATTTGCTACACTGCATTTGCTGTACACGCGGCGTGACATTGAACGCATTATTTTCTTTTGTTGCAGACTGATATTTTACAACAAGCTCATAAAGTCAAATTTAACATCGGTTAGCTTAAAGTTATTACAAGCCTTTATGCAGGTGTGAAATTATATGCACTGGCCTGCTTGCTTTAGTCTATTACTTATTGTTATTTAGTGTTATAAACTTGCTTGGACAGGTCTTCATCTGGTTGACGCATGATTTGCGCGTAGCATTAAGAAGACAGGATCTGTGGCTCTTTTTATGAGCGTCAACTTGTTATCAGCTCAATATGTGCTTGTATTGCATTTTTAGCTTCTAACCTTCGGAAGATGATAAAAGGCGCACAATGTCATGTACGTGGACGTGAGGCAGAGTTGGAGGGAGACGAGGAGGAAGAAGAGGTTAGAAATAAAGAAGATGGCTGACACCCCAGCCTAGTACTGTGTATTATTACGGATTGGCGCAGCCGTGTATACTTTCTGTGCGGACATTCAAGATGTGGGTGGACTTCAGCATTGGAGCAAATCAACGCGGTGGCATCCGGATCTTGACCGCAACGCCTCAAGATGAAGAGGAACTAGCTCTTCCGAAAGCAGTGAGCACTGACGCATTTGTTTCCTATATAAGCGCTAAAATGAAGCTCACTCCAGACCATTTACTTGCTAAAAGAATGGTGAGGATCAACATGAAACTTCAGGATTATGAGAATTTCGTGCTGACTTCAGTAAGGAACTACGCGAAGCCTGCTGCCGCTGCTTCGCCTGACAGTTCCGTCGAACTGATCAACAAGTTTCTTGAACTGTACCAAGAACAGAATAGGCAGCAAAATGATTTAATGCGCTTGCTTGTAAACGGGACGGAAAGATTAAGCAGACCGAGTCGCGAACACGTGAAGCCAGACATGTTTGACGGAGAGTCTAGTAGTCCCGAGTCCTGGCTCACGTTTTACGAGTATGCAAGCAAGGAAAACTACTGGCACAGCGACGAAGATAAAGTAAAAAGCATGCGACTATTCCTATCGGGCATAGCAAAAAGTTGGTACGAATGGCGTCTCAACGCTCACAGACACAAACCATGAATACAGCGGAAAGCAAGCTTTCTCAGCTCCTTCAGCGAGAACAAGGTGTTGCTATGGGACAAAGCAATCACGTTCAAATACAGGTCTGGATCTGCACTCAGCTATTTTTATGATAAAAGGCGCTTGCTACAGCTGGCGGACTCATCTTTGCCTGAGACGTCTGTGGTTCCGCTTATCATTCATGGGTTAAGTCCGGACTTCCAGAAGCAAATACAAATGCGAGGGCCCAAGACGGTCGAATCACTTCTGCAGGGAATGCGAGGCCTCTACCTCCAGAACCTGGGAACCCAGCGTCAACCCATGACACCTGCTGCAAGAAATACCGGAGCCACACGAGCTGAGGAACAACGCCCGCTTGCAAGCTGGAGACCTACTGCAACACCCGTATCCTTTTTGACCGCCTAGGGAGGCTCAGACCATAGCGAAGAGCTAGATGACGTAACAAAAAACTAAATAGAGAGGGTCTCGGCTTCCACCCGACGACATCAAGAGAAGCTGTTTATTTGTCTCATACAAGTCTATTGTACATATCTGTTTTTGTGGATGGAAAGGAACGGAGTGCGTTAGTTGACAGCGGAGCAAGCGTCATGGTTATTAACGCAAATATTGTTGAGAGGACGAAAGTAAAAGAGGGAAGACCATTATAAGTACACGGATACGATGGAAGACGAGATGTCTACGATAAATGGACTTGTATAACCATATCGTGTCTCGGCAACACTGTCACTGCGCAAGCACTGGTACTCGACGGAGTTCCGTATGAACTACTGCTTTCACGTTTAGTCATCAGTGCACTACGCCCTAATATCTACTGGACAGGCGAAATTACCACAGAAGAAAAGCGCCGCGCTATCAACGCTGCAGTTTCGCCTTCAAGGACTCCGCGGAAACCATCGTCAGGTGAAGATGTTAGGACGCTTACCCAAAATTGCTGTACCTGAAAGGATATCCTACAGCAACTACGAAGTTTGAGGTTCCATTCCAGCTCAGTGATACGACGGTGGTGAGAAAAAAGCCCTATAATATGTCATGAGAGAAGAAAGTGTGGCTTCAGAACGAGGTTCAAAAGATGTTGGATGCGCAGATTATCCGTCCATCCACGTTTACGCTCGCTTCACCCATCACCATTGCACCAAAGGAAGATGGAAGTCTTCGACTCTGCACGGACTACAGACAAATTAATAAGCAGACTGAGCTTTTTTCGTTTCCTATGCCACTTATAGACTATCATAGATGACACGGGTGGCTGCAGAGTTTTCTCGCGCATTGACCTATGCAAAGAATTTTGGCACGTTCCGATTTCTGAAAAGTGTAAGAAATATTCTGCCTTCATCACGCCCTTTGACATCTATGAGTATAACCGACTTCCATTTGGATGGAAGAACTCACCCGCTTCGTTCCAGAAAATGACGAACGACGTCTTACGACCGTTTATCGGGAAGTTTTGTAACGTATACATAGACGATATAATAGTTTACTCCCGCAACGAGGAAGAGCACTCAAACCATCTGGCTCGTGTATTTCAAGCACTTTGTGACGCCGAGCTCAAAATTAATGACAAGAAGAGTGAGTTTTTCCAAAGTAAAGTGGTGTTTTTTGGAAGAGTATCTGACGGCCAAACCCAGACAACAAAACAGGAATCAGTCGAACGAATCACAAAAATGCAGAAGCCATAGAACTTGCACTCTTTGCGGGTATTTCTGGGTCTTGCAGGGCATTTCCGGCCATTCATTGGAAATTATGCAACCAAAACCAAATGCCTCACAGAAATGACTAAGAAGAATGTGCCACTTCAGTGGACAGCAGAGTGTGAATCTGTTTATCACAGCCTTGTGACCATTATTTCATCGGATCCGGTCCTGACTCTTCCATACTTCAAGTTGCCCTTTGAACTGAACATCGATGCTTTTATTATGGTACAGGCGCAGTGCTTTACCAGAGAGATACCGCCTCTCCACGGAGCCGTCAACAGAGGGCCGTCGGGTACTATTCGTACACCTTTTCGAAAACTCAACTGAACTACACGACTACAGAGAAGGAAGCCTTGGCAGTATTAATGGCCGTACGCTATTTTAGACCTTACCTGGATGGCAGGAGCTTCAAGCTCTTTACGGATCACCAAGCCTTAACGTATATCCTTAACCTCGCCGAGCCTCGAGGAAAAAATGTTAGGTGGGTGAGTGAACTCCAGCAGTTTACTTTCATGGTCCACCACGGGCCTGGAGAACAACTCAAGGACACAGATGCGCTTTCAAGACTTGCGGTGATTCCTGATCATAAAAATGTCAACGCAACATTGTTGTGGAAGGGAACTGAAGAACTTAAGTTCCATAACGGAAAGTTCGCGTTTCCAAAAACAATGGTGCCTCGAATTTTGGAGCTCTATCACGACTCCCCACACTCAGGTGGACATGATGGCTTTTGGAGGACATATCACAAGATTCGTCAGCGTTTCCAGTGGAAGCACATGAAAGAGCACGTTCAAAAGTATGCTCAGTCTTGTCATCAATGTCAAGTTCACAAAGCCAAGTACCTTCAGAAAACAGACGAGATGGTTTTGCCTCAACATTTCCACGTACCATTTGAAGTCATTCATCTGGATTTCGCAGAGCTCAAGAAGAAGGCTGCAGGAGTAAGAAGAACGCAGTCTTTCCTAGTGGCAATAGACCAGTGCACAAGGATAATGGCTGCACGGCCGGGAAGAGAAGACGCAAATAGTGTGATCGCTATTTTGAGTCGAGAAATGTTCAAGAATACGAAAATTGTAATATCAGTCAATGGGCCAGCATTTCTCAGTCAGCGTTTGCAAGATTGGGCGAGGGAACGAGGAGTCGTATTGCGACGCTGCGCTCCGTACCATCCTGCAGGAAATGGCATGTCTGAAAGAATCATTCGGGATTTGAAGCAGTTCATTTCAATGTATCCAGGTTTTCAGGGTGTATGGAAGTGCTTCTTGGAGGCAGCTGTCGCTCACACAATCGGTCGCACACTGCAAGCATCGGCTGTAGCCCATATTTTGCAGCTTTCGGAAAGTTACCAGTGCTTCCTGCTGATCAAGAGCTTTGCATTGCAGACCGCCTGCAATTGAGCGAAAAACGAAAAACTTCGGAAGCCTACCAGCGATCTCGGGAAAGTATGAAGAGGAACTTTGACCGTCGCCACAACACGCGGATACCTCAGTTACAACTGGACGATCTGGTGCTTGTCAGAAAAGGCCTTACCGGCACAAAGCAGGTGTACATGGAACCTTATCGTGTGGTGAAGATCTTAGTGCAACATGGCGTTCTCAAAGGGGTCGGTTACACCAACGATGATGGTGTGCTGGAGTTTACGACCATTGGAAACGTTTTCATGTATCACCCCAGGAGGGATGAGTCTTCAAAGAGGGGTAGTGTACGTGGACGTGAGGCAAGGTTGGAGGGAGACGAGGAGGAAGAAGAGGTTAGAAATAAAGAAGATGGCTGACACCCCTGCCTAGTACTGAGTATTATTACTTGTCACACTAATCAATGGGTTGCTGTGCATCGGAAATGCGTACCGAACACTTTTAGGTTGAGAACATGTCCATATTGGACAGACCAGCCAGTGCGTCAATGACATACCTACACAGCGCAATAATGATGATAGGAAAGAATTCGGTAGCAACTTAGCAGAATGCTGAAAAAAATGCATGTACTCCTTTATTACATTACACCACTTTTTTGAAATAAAAGGCAGATCAAAAACAGAACGTAAAATTGTTGAGACTTACCTAAAGAATGCAGATAAGTGTGCCATCAGCCCATTTTTAGTGTTAAAAGGAACTACATTTATTTCGACGTACACTCACAAACTATTTCTTCAATTTCAAAATTCATGTCTGAAGATTGACCTGCGCTTTTCTTGTGCTTTTGCGGATGTTCTTTATGCGCTGTTATATTTTACGTTACTTGAAATAAACGTCAATTGCAAATAAAGTGCACGTTTGGTTGAATGTGTTTTGTCTTTTTCGTTCATGCTTTTCAAGTTCCCTCTAATTAAGAGTAAGTGAGCATTTGAGTAAGTGAGATTCTCTGACGGCAAGTGAGCAAACGTGCCCGAGATAGCGAATGAGGGACAGTACACGCGAAGTGAGTGAAGGTGCTGTAAAATACCTTGAGAGTGAGTGCAACTCGCTCTGCCTGCGAGAGTATAAAATTGCTAATGAACGTGAGTGAATTAATGAGACTGCGCGTGAATTAGTGATGAAGTCGTCTCTAGAAAAGAACGATAACTGGTGAATGCTAAAACACTTAAGTGTTGGTTAGCTAATAGGAGAGTGATGGCGACAACGGGTCACAGCGTCTGCTTTAGCTGCTTCACGGCCCAATTGTTCTGTCTGGAAATAGTAACGTGTAGGTAGGTTGTCTAATTGTGGGCGATCCTCTTACCGGGGAAGTTCATGCCGGAAATGGCCAGTATGACGACGACGAGCACGAACAGGAAGAGGAAGACGAGGAGCATGATGAGGGACCGCTCCGGGAACAGAGTCATTCCATCGTCGTCCCTCCTGCATAAGGAGAGTGAGCGTTAATTGTAACTACACTCAAACCTTGATATAACGAACCCGAATGTAACGAAATATTGGTTATAACGAAGTAAATAAAAATAGGTCTGTAATATATATAGTGTTAGCAATAAACCTTTATAACAAATTTTCTGATATAGCGCACTTAATACTTTGCAAGATGCAACTTCGTTATAATTAAGTTTGAGTTAAGCACTAGCACAAGCACTCTATTGATGGCCACACGGAACATTCGTTTCGAAACTGCAAACTATAACCTATTTGTTTAGTGATCGACTGAACCTAACCTATAACGAATCATCATTCAATACCATAACTAACAAGATAAAGCATAACTTTATTCATGAACCTATCATGAGACACGTGTCGTTGATTTTTCGAGGTTGTGAAGCCTGGTGCTAGTATAACACTGGTATACCGCTAAGATGTGCACACAGTAAATAACATCAAGGACGCAGTCTCAGCGCACAGATAAATAAATAAGGAATAGATGTATTGGCGCTGGTTGCGTAATGCGTAATGCTGGATGCGTAGAGTCAGGATAGTTAGTCGTGTGTATGAATAGCAGCGGCTTCAAGTTTGAAACGTATGCAAGAATACAACAATTGCATATATGCTTACCTCTGAGTAAGAGAAGGGGAGCCTCTATAGTTCTTTGAAAAGCTACCAAGAATATATATGTGCCCATTTTATCAGGTACCAGGAAAATATGTGAAAGCCAGACTGAATCATTTCGGGCACTGCCATTGAATATATATATATTTTAGACGAGGGCCACTCTAAGCTTGAATAATAAGATCTGTCACTGAAAGCCCTGTTCGAACGGATGCTAGGAAAATTGAAAATTAAGGTAAATCGCACTACAGCGTACAATAACTAACATGTGGGCAATATCGGAATGGCTATTGCGACAGCCAACACGAGCCAACAAATGTTTTGTGGGCCAGTTTGTACTCAATAAATGTTCGTCTTTAAATATACGTCATGCCACTCAGCCCGCTAAGTTCGAAAACTGAAATTAATATGCCTATTTCGAATTCTCGTCGAATTCACTTAATGTGAAGCGGACTTACCCGCTTGAAATAAAGCTACCCATACTATAACAAGAATGTTGCGACATTCCAGCATCACGGGCATTGAAGCTTTGTTCAACCTCTTGTTATTGAGTAAAGTGCTAGCCCTGTTGGATTGCTTATGTATACGCTTTACCCCAGTCGTTTGTCATTCCAACCGTGTCGTGTACAGGGCAGCTCTCAAGGTAACACCTTATTAAAATTCAATACCTCGTCGAAGCGGATCTGTAGTATATAATTGAGAAAAATATTACTGTTATCAACGACGCCATGATTAAAAGTAATTAAATAAACACTTAAATCGGGAAGTACAATGAACTTTATTGTTTATGCAGTTTTATTACTAATGTGTTCCTATTAGAGGAGCCCGACCCTGTACATACCCATCATGACGTTTTGTAGTTGACGCGTAGTCACTTCATTCGACTAACCACTCGTTCTTGCTGTTTGTGATGCTGTCTCCACATAAAATGCATAAAATGACTGTTTTATTGATAAGGAGGTTAGGCAAAGTACCCTTTCAATTGAAGTGTAAAAACGTGAAAAACGAGGTAAATAAGGAGGACAAGTGAGACACCTTGCTGACGATGGAAACACAACCCGCAACACCTGGGTAACTTGCGTTGTCCACACGTTATGCGTTCTTGAGATGATTAGCGTAAGGACGGAAAGTACAGTGTCATCAATGCGGGCAGCGTCCGTTTTTACGAAGGAAATGGCACAACCGAAAGTCGTAACAAAAAAAAACATTTAACAAAACTGGCACCAACCTTACGACTCGCCTAGACAAAACTTTAGGTCATTTTTTTTTCTTGTGATTTTAAAGGGTCAGTCCACAGGCTCCAACTTTTTGTTTACACCCCTTAAAGAAGCTCGGCAATTCGTAGAGTCGACCACGGTTACCGCGTTTTCTGAATATTACACAGAACCTCCTTTATTTTTTTCAACAATTCCCACGTTCCTTTTCCACGCTTGATCAATCCTTTCACGTGCAGTGACGCAAAGTCGCCGATCAGCGACTTGACGCAGCACGCAGCTCGTCGATTGGTCTAAACCATACAGTCATGACGACGGCCTACGCCTTCACCTTCCTGTGAGGAAGAAGGATGGCGAGGCTGCACAAAAACTTGAAACCAGATGCAACCGATCTTTTAACCCCTGTACCTTCCGTAATATAGCACCTATTCGCAAAATCCTTGCGGCAGCATGTTCACAAAGCAAAAGTGCACATACTTCTCTCTATAACATTTTTTGTACCTCGGGGTTGTTCACTGGCCTTTTAAAATTGCGTGACTTCCTTCGTAAATTCAATGCACCAACTAGCCCAACAAAATATCGTTACTTAAGGTATCAAAGTAAAACGCCTTCGTGGCCATAAGTGTCAAAATGTCTAAAGCCTTCATGGTTATATGTGGCAGCATAACAGTGTAGTGATGGTTCAACGTGTACAGATTCTTATGATTCTGGAATAGATTGAAATGACTGCCTCCAGTGGAAAAAAGAAATCACCAAGCCGCAGAAAAGCACGGTGACTCTTGGGATAAACTGATAAGTGAGATGGAAAAAAAATTCATAACTTGTGTAGATTAATTGCTTCAGTATGAGACCAGTGCACAATCTGCTTATCTATGTCCACCTGGCTGTGCTAGTTGAGCACAGATCTTAAACAGAAAAAACGAATGATGTGACATGGCAGTTAAGCCTACCTATCATTGTAAGAAGTGTAAGCTTCAAAAAAAAAAATCCCGGCGTATCCACAAAGTGAAAATGAGTGGACAAAGCAGTGAGATTGTTCGTAAGTCAGCCATGACATTAGCCACTCACGCATGTAAATGAGTGCCAAGCGGTGTACATTTATGTAGAATGTTCATTAGTTATGAATGATATGTTGTATTGAAGCTCTAATTTCACTTTGGCTTCATTTTTAGTGCCTTGTTGTACCTAATCTAACCTGAAAAAGGCAAGCACGGGGTTTCTGCACGTTCCCCTGGTGGTTTCTGGTGGTTTCCAGTCATACAAAATGGTTCGTAGAGTATATGAAGACGTCATCTACTGCACAAGCTTGTCGTTGCCCGTGATTATCCTCAAGTAGAGAAAAATGAGTTAGCGCAGGTTGGATGGCTGAGGCCGTCGACAGGTGAGGTCGTCAGAATTATGAAGCCTTTAGGTAAACCTTCGAGCCAAGAGCATTATTATATCTCAGTGCTTATGCAGAACTCACAAAAAGCAGTATACAAAAAGCAGCGTGGTAAAATATGACAGCCTACTAGCGTGTACCATGACTACCTCAGACTGGTAAAGTGTTAGGGTTAGCATCCAAACAAAGGGAGATAACCAAAGTCCGTGCTAGGAAAATAACCATGTTGACAAAGAAGGAAAACAAGTAAACAAAACTAAAGCGGCACTTATTGGCAGTTCAAGGTCACCCACAAACGTGTGCCACGACCATCTCAGAGGAATGGCAAAGCGTTAGGAATAATCTCCGAACAAAGTCCGTGCTAGGCAAAGAAGGAAAACTACAAGTAATCAAAATGAAAGCTGCACTAATTGTTAATTTATGGCCACTCACAAAGCGGTGTCACGGCCATCTGAGATGAGTGGTAAATTGTTAGGTTCAGCCTGCGAACAAACGGCGTCAACCAAAGTCTGTGCTACGGAAATCACCATGTTGGCAAAGAAAGTGAACTACAAGCAAACAAATCGAAAGCAGCGGCCATCCACTAAAGCGTGCCACGACCATCTCAAAGGACTGGTAAAGCGTTAGGGTCAGCCTCCGAACAAACGGCGTTAACCAAAGTCTCTGCTACAGAAATCACCATGCTGGCAAAGAAAGTGAACTACAAGTAAACAAATCGAAAGTGGCGGCCATCCACTAAAGCGTGCCACGACCATCTCAGAGGACTGGTAAAGCGTTAGGGTCAGCCTCCTAACAAATGACGTTAACCAAAGTCCGTGATAGGAAATTAACATGTGGGCAAAGAAGAAAAAACTACAAGTAAACACAACGAAAACGGCACTTATTGGCAATTAATGTGTGCCACAACCATCTCATCGAACTGGAAAAGCGTTAGGGTTAACCTACAAACTATGTTCGTGCTAGGGAAACGGCTAGGCAAGCAAAAAATGTAAACTACAAGTAAAAGCGAGAGAGGTAATGCATGGCCACCCACTAAAGTGTGCCACGATCATCTCGGAGGACTGGCAAACCGTTAGAGTCAGCCTCCAAATAAACGACGTACGACGTTAACCAACGTCACTGATAGGCGAATTCCCATGTCGACAAAAAGGAAAACTACACGTAAACAAACCGAAAGCGGCACTTATTGATAATTCACGGCCACCCACAAACGTTTATCACGACCATCTCATTGAACTGGAAAATCGTTATGGTTAATCTCCGAACCAATTTAGTGCTAGGCAAATTGCCATGTTGGCAAAAAAGGAAAAGTACAAGTAAATAAACGAAATGGGCACCCTTTCGTTCACCAATTCTTAATTCATGGTCACCCGCAATCGTGTGCCGTGACAATCTCTTCAAACTGCGAATGCGGTAGGGTTAACCTCCGAACAAAGTCCGCGCTAACGAAATTGTTGACAAAGAAGGTAAACTAAAAGTAAACAAAACGAAAGCGGCACCGAGTGGTAACTCATGGCCGCCCACAAACGCGTGCCACGACCACCGCATCAGACTGGTGAAGCGTTAGGGTTACCAACAGAGTCCATGATAGCAAAACTGCCGCGTCGACAAAGACGACGAGCGCATGCCACTACACGTCATCAGTCAGGTTAAGCGTTAGGGTTAACATCCGCAAAAAAATGACCATCAGAAACTGCAGGGTCAGTAAAGAAGAAAACAACTAGAAGCAAGAAAACCAGCGGCCAATCCCCCTTGTGGGTACGAGCCAAGCTCTCCTAGGCGACAAGACAAGACAAGACAAGATCATGCATGGCTGCCCACAAACGGGGGCGAGAGCCAGCTGATCGCTGGGGCGTTAGGGTTAGCTAATCGAACGAAACCGTTCTAGCAGCTGAAAATTTCCGAGGCAGCAGAAACGCGCAACTGGCCTTGGCGATGAAGAAAAAGTGCGAAAAAAAGAGGGCAGCACTTACCGACCACCCCTGCTGGCCGGTGTCAGCGGCGTCGCTCGAGCCGAGGGCGGCCATCGCTGTGGGTACTGGACGGGCATCCTGGGAGTGACCACGCGCATGGGGCCCGAGGGCACGCGCGGCAGGTAGGCGCGGCTTCCCGCCGATATGGGCGAGCGAATCATTCCCGGCGTCATGACCATCCCTCCGGGCGTCCGGACCAGCCCTCCGGGCGTCCTCACCAGCCCTCCGGGCGTCCTGACTATCCCTCCGGGTGTCCTGACCATTCCTACCGGCGTCCGAACCATCCCTGCCGGTGCCTGTACCATCATACCCGCCGTCTGTGCGCGCACAATTCCGGGAGGAGACATGGCACCCGGCGGTGACATGGCCGGCCGCGGCGGGGACATCGGCGACATGGCGCCGGGTTGGTTGGGTCCCAACATGCCGCTTGCCTGTGCGTGGGAAAAGACGCCAAAGGGGTGCAGTTTAGTGTTAAAAGGACACTAAAGAGAAGCAATGACATTGTCTAGATTGACAGACTGCACTCTAATGCCATATTTTTCACTATCAAAAGTTCATTATTAGCGCAGAAAATCAGGGTTGAAGTTTCATTTATAAATTTCGTGGCACAATCTCCAGATGTAACGTTGGAAATTTCAAAATTTCGTATTTTCGCAAAACTGTCTCTATTCAATGGTACCCACAGATGACAATGTACTTCATTTTTATCTATTAGAAGCTACGTAAGGCCCAGTAGACGCCTTGAAAATCTATGACGTACGTACCTTGCTCACTGACTCTCCGTATGCATGCGTATACATGAGTATTTCACGACGTCATGGTGTTTTGTGCGGAAATAAAGGTGGCGCCTTCACCTGCGTAATCTTTTCACGCGTTTTCTCGCTTACCAAGCGTCGTGTCACAATGAGAGTAATGTTTTGGGGATTGTAAAGTTGTACTTCACTAATGTACGTGAAAAGTCGTTTGGTTGTTATTGTCCTTTAACGCAAAAACAACTCGTTTCATAACAGAGTTAGTTGAGTTTATGTGGATTAGGTTGCATCACGCGCTAGTCAAAAAACAAACCCGTGGTGGACTCGAAGTAATGGCCTGTTCGAGGTGCTTGGCGAAGCTCTTCGAACAATGTACTCCGAACGAAATGTTTCAAACAAAGGGCTTTAAATAAATTGCTTTGAACTAAGTGCTCCGAATGAAGCGAACTAAGGGCATCGGATTGACAATATATTTCGAACGAAAAGATTGCAAAATAGCTTTTCAAATGAAGTAGTTCGCGAAGTGCACGACGACTTGTTTCGTGTAAGAATTCGTAAGCACTTGTGATCGACTGAACCATCTATCCCAGTGATATTGGACAGTTCTTGCTCAGTATCGAGTACATCATAAGAAATCTACATCGGTGGATTGTGAATTATGTATGCGCGACTACACTGTTCGACATAAAGTGTCTTCCAGTGCAGACTATGATAAGCTTGGTGCTACAATAAAGATTTTGCAGTTAAAGCCTGGTAATAGTGGTTCGCGAAAATGTCTTTACACTCATACCTATACTTAACCATGCCTCAAAGTCAGACTTCGAAAATCTAAGGATGTTCCGTCATGTTCCACTTCCGGTAAACGTGCTGCTTTAGGCGCTATCGTAAAGCAAACAAGGTGCACCTTGGTTAACATCCCTGCCTTTTCTTTGCTCTTCTCTTTCTCTCTTGGCGAGGACACAGTTCTTATTGCAGCTGTGTCTTAAGCACCGCCTTCCTCACCTTAACTGTCGTGCCCGGCGGTTGCTCTTCGGTGCTCTCCGATGACGAGGACTCCATCTTGCGGATGACCTCGTATATGACGCGCTCGGTGGAAGAGACTACGTTTTCGTCCAAGGGCCTCTGATTACTGAGGGCGATCTCGCGTAGCTGCTGTGTCAGAGGCATTGATGATATGGGTGGCCCGCTGCGTACTTGCATGTCGGACTGCTGGCGGCGCTGCGCCGTCCGGAAATCCTCATAGGACCTCATAGAGGCCCTCGGGCCTAACTGCTGCCCATCGTCGTAAGCGCTGATTCGCGCCGGGGGACCGACTCCGCCCCCTCCTCCCGGAGGCAGTGGTGCAGCGGACTCGCTCAGATTGACAACCACTGTCGTCGGCGGGAGCATGATGGCGCGGCGGGGCTCCTGGCGGGGAATCGGTGCAGCTGGAACTGGTGCAGCCGGAACTGGCGCAACCGGAACTGGTGACGGGGCGCGTTGAACTGGTCCCGTGGGGCCGACGGGTTCGTAGTCGTAGTAGGTGTCCTGACGCTGGCGCTGCTGCATGCTGCCATCGTCGAAGTAGACGCACTGCTGTGTCATGCTTTGCTGTTCCAGCCGCTCGGACATCTCGCGTCTGGGTGGCGGCCGCTCCTCTGTATAGTAGTCATACATTGGAGGCCTCGGCGGCCGAGGAGGTGGCAGGTCTACGTAGTAGGTCTGGCCGCGTCCGCCACCCACTACTCCTCCGCCCTCGCTGATGTTGGTGCCCGATCGTCTCTGGTACATCTGCAACTCTACGTAGTTTCGTCCTTCCGATTCGTCCTCGTACTCGTCGTTGTAGAACCTCTCGGCGTAAACGGGCCCCGGCTCTGCCATGGCCCGAAGCATCGTCTCGGAAGGAGGTGGTGCCTTGTACGGTCCTAGCGTTTGTTTTTTCATTGTATCTCTCACCCTTTCTGGCCTCTCCCTCTCTCTCCTCTCGCGTCTCTCGTGTCTCTCGGATTTCTCAGACTTCTCAGACTTATCCGACTTCTCAGACTTCTCGGATTTCTCGGCCTTTTTGTCTAAAGCCTCTTCGGACGCTTTTTCGGCCTTTGGTGAGCCCTTTGCGGATCCCTTGTGTGAACCTTTGTGCGAACCCTTGCGCGAACCCTTGTGCGAACTCGGACTCTTGACGTCCTTATCTTTTCCTCCCTTGTCCTTTTTCTCGTCCTTGCCTCCTTTCTTGTCCTTCTTCTCGTCCTTCTTCTCCTCCTTCTTGTCGTCTTTCTTGCCCTTTCCTTTGTGGTCGTCGTCGTCTTCCTCCTCGGGCATAATCACGGTCTGACTTCGTCAGCCGCCGAGACACGTATGCCTAGAAAATAACATTGAGAGTCAAAGTAAAGACTTGTACGACGCTTCGCCGCTTCGAACTCTATAGCAATGGTGACGTTGATTTTACGCAGCCGTATTAATGGCGTATTATGGATGTCACGTACCTTAAGATATATCAACTTCTGTACCATGCTTTTGTCGCTAAGTTGATCGTTCGACTGTACTGAATAGTTCAGTCCAACATGCACTAACTAGCCCAGCCCATCAACTTGGTATCACTCCAATGAACATTACATTTGTATTCCCACGATTCAGCCACCTATAGTCAAGCGTTGCTTTACCTCGAGGTTAACGTAAACACGTTAACGTAAACGTAAACACGTTAACGGAAGTTACGTCTGATACTCCCATCGTCACACCTTAAAGCGCGCTTCTTTCGATAACATTGACACCTGTGTTGTAACGGGAGCGTTCACACATATTTTGTCAGCCTAGAAGGTATCTCATGCGGTCATCGATACACGTCAGCGTAGCGGACGCCTCTGGCAAGCCCACGATGTGCATATATCTGCACTTAACATCAATCCACCTCGTAACACTTGCCTTGAAACCAAGAAGTTCGGCGTGCGTGTCTGCACTACGCCTTGCGTAGCAAGCGTCACTAACACACTTTTTCAGCCTATGAGTACCGGTGCTGGTATTGCGTATGTTGTATGCGGCGTCGTCAGACAACTAAAAAAACCAGCTCTCACATTTTTTTATGTTTCCAAGACACGTTAACGCGCACAACATTTCTGCATATGTTTATGGAGCACGAAAAGCATCTGCCTCGTAACATTGCGCTCATTTTAAGCGTGCCACATAGCAAACATCTTGATGCGTTCTTTGTATATCATTGATTCGTACATTACCCAGGATCTGCCGAATGTTTTTTTTCTTATTTTTTATGGTGAAATGCCTCGTCAAACTCGAAAAGTGACCTTTGGTGTCGGCGTTAACACGACTGATGCAAAAAAACACGATGACGTCACTCTATGGCGTCACCAGGCGTAAGATAGTGTTTTACTACGCATTACGTCACATCGTGAAGTCATCACACGATATCTTCGCTTGGGTTCCTGCCATCCTCGCGCACGAATTCTGCGTTGTAGCGTGAAAAAGGTTCCCACAGCTAAACAAAAACTCGTTAATTAGCTCATAATTACTAGAGATATTCGGCATAGAATATTAATGGCAGTATTGAAACCAAGCGCACTTGGCGCGCCGCATACGTGGCCAATGTTTACGTCAGACCGGAAGTTCCATTCTCCCTCTGAGCGCAGCGTCTGGAAACGCGGCGGCTTGTTACGTCCGGCTGGCAAAGGTGCGATATCATTTCCCGACCAAAACGCACGACAAAGAACAGAAAAGTAAACAAAAGACTGTTGCCGTAACTTATTTCTTAATTCTGCAACGTCTCTTAGGCTTAGGGGTAGTCGGACCAGAGTAGGCCTACGTTCGCTCCACTTCAGCTGCAGCGAGCAATAAGCGATTCTCCAGCAACCTCGAGCAGCGCCCCTTCCGAGGTATTCAGTAATAAAACCGGAACCCGCATAAGAGTCGCTGTAAGTGTCGTCGTGTGCTCTCCCTTGTCCAGGGCAAATCTGTTCCTAGAGCATCGCTTAGGCTTAGTGTCGGTTACGCCTATTGCCGAGAAGGGGCCACGAGAGCCATGCATATGGCCCGCGGCGTCTTACCTCGTGCGAGCCAGGGGGGACCCTGTGGCTGTGGTCAACGGCGGGGGCTGGGGAACCTCGAAGGCCGTCCTGTCGGTCGCCGTGGCGGCCCCGCTGACCTGCGTGCCGACGGCGCTCGCGTTCCTCGGAATACGGCACGGGCCGGGCGTGCCCTGCGTGGCTCGGACACGCGCAGAAGAAGCGCGCGCACTCCTCCGCTTCGACCTCGTCGTCGCAGGCTCCTTCCCCAACGTGCACTTGATGAGGATGATGATGATGATGATATTCTCTTGCTAATGGCACTCACCCGCAAAGAAAGATGGGCCAAGAACCAGGCGGCTAGATCTTTGAGGTAAATACCAATGAAGGTAAAAACAAACACAGTTAACTCAGACTAATAGAAGATATCGCTAACAAATCATTTTATAGAGCAAACAGTCGGCCTGTTTATTGGCATGTTTGACGTATTTACCAACGAGTTGTAACTAATTATGTAGATGGGCAAATATGCACTGGCATGGTAATCTTCTGTTTCATGTATGTAATCAAACAAAACCGAGTAGACCTCCCTGTGGCTACAACCTAATAAAGTTTCACGAAATCACAAAATTAATGCAACATTTCTTAGTAATCCTAACGATAGAAAGGAAGTGACGACATATTTTTTTTCTCTGGCTGGAATGCCGGTTACAATATAAAACAAAATGCTATATTGTCTCAATTTCATCGCAAAACTGACGTAACTGGGACGCGCCGTGTCCAGCTTTATGCATCCACATTGGTAATGATGATGGATATCCATACTGTGGCATCACATGGTGAAAAGCGAAGAGATTGCAAGAAAGTTTGCAGGTATGGGCTAGCGTGTTACTTGGAAGTATAGAATGTTTTGCTAGTGTGTATGTTAAAAGACGGTGAGCGCGCGAACACGTGTAAAACGAAGAAATTCTTCCTTCGAACTTTTCTTTCTAGCCCTTGGAGCCCTTTACCGTGTTTCACTACCTGTCTGTACAGCCCCAGTGTTTGTTTTTTACATATCTTTCATGTATATTTGCACGCCAGCCGCAATCAGCCAATGTGAATTATACTCGATTTGCGATCACGCAAACCAGCGCTACAATACAGGAAAAGATAAGAAAATGCATAGACAATGCGCGGTTGTCTGTGTTCTGCAATTGGGGTGTCGGTGTCTTGTTCTGAGACGAAAGTATAGGCACCTCATGAAACCTGAAAGCTGACCGTCTGTGGCATTGACGTCAGCATGGACCATCCAGAAAAGTATCTACGTCATCTGTACCATCACAGATCAACCAAGTTTGTGTCGTCACGATGACGTCACATCTTAACGTCATTACATGACATCGGTGCTTGGTGAAGGGTGGACCAATCTCGAAGCAACTGCGAAACCACGTAATTTGTACAAAGCTTTGGGAAAGGATCAATGTTGTTGAATAATAAAAAAAAACGTAATAGAAGAAGACAGCTTTTGACTTCAAGAAAGAGAGAGAGAAAACTTTATTAAAAAGTCAGTGAATTACTTCAGGCATGGCCCATCGCCCCTAGCTGTCGGCCGGAATCCCTTGCGATACGGCAGCAGCAAGGGCTTGACTGATGATGTCGCGCTGGATGTTGGGGTCTGGGCTGCGTAGCAGGGCCTCCCAGGATTCTACAGTGTGGGAACCATCGTTTTGACTTCGACATGTCCACACCGTGTGGACCTAATTCGCTACCTAATCACAAAACTTAGACTGGGACCGGAAAACAGCGGGGTGCCACTTGCCGTAAAGTGCGGGGTTTGGGAAAACCCCGATTTGTAACTTTCGCCACAAAACCTCGTTTTTCTTACTCAGTGAGTTGTCCGCTCTCGGGTATACTTACCGATTCAACCTGTAGTGTGCGACGTTTTCATGGTATGTGCGCACATCCTCAATTTTTTTTGTTCGGTAACGTGGGAGGTTTCAGGGATCGACCAGTAGGTGAGACCTCGGGCGACCGAATAAGCCTCCTCGTTTCCTCTAAGTCCCTGGTCAGCTGGAGCGCAAACGAGCAGAACCAGCTCTTTGGGTACTCCAACCATGTTTAATATACGCACGGCAGTCTCCGTCACCCTTCCCGATTCATAATTTCTCACGGCGTTTTTGGAATCGCTGATGATCACCCTGACCTTCTTTTGGCTGATTGCCAAAGTTATGGCCACTTCCTCGGCCTTTACTGTCTCGACACCACGGACTGTGCAGCACGCCATCAAGCCACCGTCTTCCCTGACCGTCACTGACATGTGTGCCGCTTTGCTTTAATATTCCGCAGCGTCTGTATACACGCGACGTCCTGTCGACCGGTGTACCTGGATTGTAATGCCTCTTCCCTGGCTTTACGCCTGCCTTCGTGAAAGTTAGGGTTCATGTTTCTGGGTAGCGGAGGTATCTTTATCCTCTCCCTCATCTGTACCGGTGTGTCTTTTGAACGCGCTTGCTCAGCGAGGGTTCGTCGCCCAATCTCTTTAATATTGCTCTCCCCGTTTTAGATCCGAGTAGCCTTTGATGTTGTGCAGTCAAGGTAGCCTCAATCAGCTCATCGAGTGTGTTAGATACCCCTAACTTCATAACTCTGCCAGTGGACGTGTTCGGGGGAAGTCCGAGTGTGACTTTCACACTTTTTCTGATAATGGTGTCGAGCTTGCCCCGTTCCACTTGGTTTAATTTTAAATAAGGTGCTACGTACACTATCTTACTTATTATGAAGGTTTGCACTAATCAAAGAAGGTTCGCCTCCTTCATCCCAGCATGTCTGTTCGCTATTCGTCTGATGAGACAACAGGTCTGATTAGAACTGGCTTCTAACCTGGCAAGGTTTCAGAATTCTTATCGTTCGCCTGAATCCCCAGTTCAAGGACACGGATACTGTTGACCGCGTGGAACTCTGCGCCGTTAACATACAAGTGGATGTCCACTTCAGGCTTTTTGTGGAGCCGCCGTTTTCCGGCGGGCATGAGGAAGAGTGCTTCCGACTTTTCGGCCGAGCATTTAAGTCCTTTGGGTTCCAGGTACTCCACGATTTTATCAATGGCAATTTGCAGAGAGCCTTCAATTTGGCCGTCACTACCTTTGTTCATCCATATTGTTAAATCATCCACGTAAATGGTGTGATTTAAATTCTCTATATCTTTTAACTGTTCATGCAGCTTCAACACCACACTCGATGTTTTGATTACAATCTAAGTTGTTGTTGTTGTTGTTGTTTCCCTTTGCAAATGGCTCGTACCCAAAGAAGGGGATTGGCCGATTATAAGGTGAATTTGCCCTAAACTTTCAGCATTGCGTCATTCCTACAATTTTTTTGTAACTTAATTTTGATTTGAAATACCGATATCAAGTTTGCAGAAAAAAAAAGAAAAATAGTGAGACAGCAATTTAGCAAGAAAATCGTTTAGTCGCAGTGATGTATTCTTGAACGGCGAATAAAACATCCCTGTGGCTGAAACCCAGTGTAGAGGCTCCAAATGAAAGAAGATCAGGTTGTGATAGTTGCAAGCCCAGTCTTTGAAGAGGTGGTGCTAGTATGCTTTGCCTGAATAAATCGAAACGGCGACAATGTAATAAAAAATGACTGATCGTTTCCTCTTGATTACAGTAAATGCACATAGGGGAATTCAATATGCCTGATCTATGCAAGTAAAAATTGAGGGAGGTAACGTGGCAACGAAATTTCGTGATGACAACTTCCATCATCCTTGATTTAGTCAGTTCACTGCGCCAGGGAAATAACAAGTGTTTGTACTCTGGAGAAGCCGTCAGTGCAGGGTCAGATAAATTTTGCCTGATTTTAAGTGTGCGAAATCGCGCCACCGTAATATATACTGTATGAGGGAAAATAGGAATAATTGGTGTCGAAAGGGATGCCTTCGCAAGAGAATCAGCTATTTCGTTTAACAACAAACCTTTGTGCCCTGGTGTCCAGATTAAATGAATACTTCGGAGATGACAGGGGATCAACGATTTAAAAAGTTTCACTATAGGTGAGTGACCAGATGCGGACAGAGAAGAGCACACTGATAATGAATCAGTTATGACTGCTACGACTGGAATGGAAATATTTACCTTTCGCAAAGCTAACATTATTGCCATGAATTCAGCCAGAAAGACAGGAAGAAAGTCCGGTAAGCGAAGTGAAAATGACCAATCAAGTACGGGGCAGTATATTCCAACGCCTGATTTTTCATGTGATTGAGATGCGTCCGTTGCTATAATGACATTTGTTGGCAGAGTACTTAAATGGTCCTGCAATAAACCATTTAAAATGCCTGTAGGTAATAGCTTTGCGTGAGTTGGGAAGACATCATGGTAAACAATTTCTGGAGAATTTTGTTGCTCAGTTAAAGGAATCAGATCACGAACGTGTACATTTAGCGGCTCAAGTAACGATTGAACAAATACTATTTGTGGTTTGGTAAATCTGGGCCAATGCACGGAGAAGAAAAGGTCAGGATTGGAAATAAAAATAATTTGTTCAGGATTAAACGGTGCTTCATATAGTCGTAAAAAGGTCTGCACAGTAAGAATGTTAAAGCGACATAATAAGGTTGGTATTCGTGCTTCAAGGTATAACACTGCATTTGCAGTATACTTTGGAAGTCCTAAGCAGAGCCGTAAAGCCTCTCTTTCCAACAGAACGAGCGGCCGAAGTTTGTAGGCTGGCGCACCAGAAAAAAGAATGCAGCCAAACTCCAACACAGGTCGGACATACATTTTATATATAATCAAAAGTGCCTTTCTTCTCATACCTGATCTACAATTGCTCAACCTCCGCAATACGCCCATCGCGCGTACTGCTTTTGTCGCGATGTATTCGATGTGAGGGCGCCAATTTAGATGCTCATTATACATAACTCCAAGATATTTCAATGATTGTACTTGTGGGATATCTTGAAGCTTGTAATTAATAGATATGTGCACGGGATCTTTAATTGGAAAAACGAGAATAGCACATTTACCGATATTCAGGTTCAACATCAATCCATCCAACCAATGTTCT
Organism: Rhipicephalus annulatus; assembly: GCA_013436015.1. Classification (NCBI taxonomy): domain Eukaryota; kingdom Metazoa; phylum Arthropoda; class Arachnida; order Ixodida; family Ixodidae; genus Rhipicephalus; species Rhipicephalus annulatus. Next base: position 31,355 of record WOVY01010011.1, on the reverse strand, counting down.
ATTTTATTAAGATATGTTTGCAAGATAGTGTAGAGACAGTGGAAGTCATGTGCCATAGCAAAGAAAGCAATGTCATCGGCATAAACATAGGTTTTCACTTCTGGATGAACGGGGATGGTACTAAGCAATATGTTGAATAAAACCGGGGAAAGTACTGACCCCTGAGGTACACCTCGGGTTTGCTTGTGCTTACAGGAAGAGAAACCGCCTTGATAACAATAGAATTCTCTAAGTTTCGTGTTTGCTGTAGAATCATAGATCCTTATCTTGACCCCACTACCACCTTGTCTAGACCCATCCCCCAAGTCGGTGAGTGCCATCAGAAAGAAAATAATCACCCCCATTATCTTTTTGTTAAAGAAATGCCTAGCACACCATGCATGTGACTTCTATTTTCACTGGTATCTCATAGCTGCATGATTGCCAAGAAGTATAAAGCGTTGCGCAGCGCGTTGGTCTCCAGAACCCCGGCAATATGGCATCGCGATTTCAATATAACAATTTGTAATCACTGGTGGTCGTGTTAGCGCTATAATAAGCTCGACTAGTTGTGTAATAGGCGAAATCTTGCCAGAATTGTCTAATAAAGTCGTGAAGTTTCTCTAGCATTGCGGTACGGAGTGCGCCTAGCGCCGGTTCAGAGGTGTCTTTTTTTTAAGGAGGGTGAGGGGGGAATCCCTACCCTATAAAAAAGACCACCAGTCCTGCGCAGGCGTGGCGCGTTCCACATCAGGGACTTAGCGAGATTCGAACCCGGGTACCCTGCGTGCCGGCCCAGTATTCTATCACAGAGCAACGCTGGAGCTTCAAACTCTGTTGCAAACTTGCCTTAGGCAAACTTGATGTCGGGAAAGAAATCGCGTTAATGTGAATAATAAAGCGTTTCAGAACAGCAAAGCAAAAACCAGGCGTCACACGATGCGAATTACGTAACGAGTGGGTCGTCCAAAGCTCCAGTCCATTACAAAAGCTTGTTCTTGATCACCTATTAACTCTGCCGCATACCCACGTCAGGAATAATTCGTCATCGCCGTCAGTCACTGCATGAAAATATTGCAAAAAAATGTCTTGCAAGTGTGCTGCGGATGCCATGCTTCTCCGAAGAATGGCGAAGGATAACATAGTGGATACCCGCCTACTGCACAAAAAGAAGAAGGAAGAAAGTTTAAGCGGAAAGACAGGGAGGTTAGCCAGTTCTTAGACCGGCTGGCTACCCTGTGCTGGGGAAAGGGCTGAGGGGAATCAAAGATGTTAAAAAGAAATGTTGCGAAGAGAGAGAGAAATTACAAAAAAATTTGCGACAGAGGAAAGGCAACATCAAAGAGTATAAGACACTAAAGTCTGTCTCTAAAGGCAGTTGTCCGCAAAAAGCGTAGCAAACATTTCAAAGCCTTCTGGGCTGAGGTCTACACACAAATATGGTTATGGTATATTGGGTACCCAGAAAGTGTGCTTGTAGCAGTTACCTAAAGGGTACTTAGAAAAGGCCCTGGAAGGCTGCTCTTCTAACTTTCGCTTCGACTGCTGCGCGTTCCGCTCAGGACGAGCTGGTGGGTTGTTTTTTTTTTTTCTTTCTTAATTTTGTGCAATAGTGGTTACGGACACCGGCGGCGGCAGTGGTGGCGGAAAACTATGTAAAAACGTGACCCTTGTTGGAATCTCATAACAGCTTTTGCTGTAAATAAAGAAATGAGCACGAGTTGCTCGTTACCAATAGTGAAAGTTATTCGTTCGTTCGGAAGATGCAAGCGCAGTCTCATGAACTTCATGAGGGTTTCACCTTGGGCTAGTTGGTGAATCCCCTCGAAGGGAAGTGCTGCGCACAAAAGACGGGACACAGACAGACAGACGAAACGCAAGCCGTGTTCTTTTTCTCGTGTCCCGTCCTTTGTGTGGATCAATCCCCATCACTCTCACGAAACTCGCGTTCCATTGTGACATTCGCCATCTTCTCTCTGTTTCTGGTGCCCATTGTGCAAATAAGAAGTACATAGTTGCGACATTGTACGAAACAAATTTTTATTGGAGATAAATCAATTCTGCTGCGCTCTCGTGGCTGCCGACCCAAACAGGCTGCCTCGTTCGTTTCAAATGCTCCAAAGCCAGAGAAGACGTGGGGAACGGGTACGCTGAACACTAGGCGCGGCCTCTCATCAGTACCGACGGTTCCAGGGGTTCCTGGACACTGTAACGAGAGCGACATGTGAAAAATTAACGCCTATGGCAGGAAAGTGCAACATCCACCTCAGTGGTCTAGGGGTTACGCAGCTTCGCTGCTCAACCGAAAATCGCGAATTCGATCCCAGCCGCCTCGGTCGCATTTTGATGGAGGCGAAATCCTGGATGCCTCTGTACTGTCCGATGTCAGAGCACAAGATAGTTTAAATTTCCGGAGCCCTCCACTATACGGTGTCCCTCATAAACATACCGTGAATCTTGGGACGTTGTACCCTGTGTATTATTATGTTACAGAGCTGCAAAATCGTGGCCGAGGGCACGTAGGTCAGGTTTAAGATTTTAGACCTCCGAGATTTCACACTAAAGGTGGACTTCTCGGCTAGTTCGTCCAACTTAGGCTGCCAGGACAAGGCGACGAATGACAACAGGCTATGCACACGAAGAAGTGCATGAAACAGCCCAACGTTTGGTTTTAGGGGCGAAGCTCCTAAGGTTTCCTAATTGTAGTAGAGAACCTTAGTTTTCTACAAGCTCCCTCTTAGTAGTAGTTCCCTACTACGTTCCATACTCTGTAGTAGTAGTAGTAGTAGTATGTAGCCATCTATAGTTTATGAATTGCTCAATAGATGGCCTTGTATGTATATGTTTATGTAAATATCACTAGATGGCATTAATGGTTTTCGTATAGTTGACGATTTCGTATTGTTGAAAGACAGACAGACAGACAGACAGACAGACAGACAGACAGACAGACAGACAGACAGACAGACAGACGGACGGACGGACGGACGGACGGACGGACGGACGGACGGATGGATGGATGGATGGATGGATGGATGGATGGATGGATGGATGGATGGATGGATGGATGGGGATGGATGACGGACGGACGGACGGACGGACGGACGGACGGACTTACGCTTCACCGTACTCATCATCATTCACTCCGTGGATATGCTGTGAATTTTTTTAGTGCCTCTCACTGTCTTCGTCGTGGGTAACAGTGCTGTAATGTACTGGGACAAATTAATAATTGTTGAAGTTCCACTTCCCAAAACCATGATGTGATTATGAGAGTTGTCGTAGTGGAAGGGAAGGCTCTGGCGATTTCGATCGCCTGGGGCTCGTTAATGTGCACCTAAATCTACACACGCCCCTAGCATTTCGCCTCTATATTATTATGCGGCCACCGCGGCCAGGATTCGATCCTGCGACCTGCCGGTCAGCAACCAAGCACTACAAATATTGCACCATAAAAGACGGGAACTAGACCATTAGGTGGGTGTTTGCGGTTTGGTTCATTCAGAACAATGTGTTCTTGCCATTTGGGCCCATCCAGTCAGTTTTGGTATATTTTATACTTACTTTCATATTTCGGTTATGAGCAAGTTACTTCTTTTACATCCAAAACGAGAGCTTAACCCCTACTTACTCCACTCTACTGTTTTTTTTTTTGTAACAATCGATCTAGTGGTCTCACGGCTTCTACTAATCAATTACAGCCACATGACAGGTCGAGCTTTACAATAGCAATTTTTTAATCAAGCGAAACATTTTTAGTCAGTTTTGCCAGAAGAGAGAAGCAATTGATGCGACAGTAATGAGTTTGAATGCCATTCGAATTCATTGCTGTCGCATGGACTATTGAACGCTGGGATAGACTATTGAACGCTGGTTGGCAAACTTTCAAGAAGGAAGGCCGACTTGCATAAGGACAACATTGCGGTGGCCACACAGCCTATTGAGGAGGGTAGGGGGATGACGTGAATGAGATACAATAAATTCGGCGAATAGTAATTGACGACAATGTAAATAACGGCAATAATAACCATGTGGATTTTCAGCGTGGATGCCACAAAGCTACAATTCACAAACATAGTTAACAAGCAAAAACACCCTTTGAGAGTTAAACTTCCATGCAGCCCTTCACACAGGAAATGACTAGGGGAGCGGGGAGAGTTCTGACGTCGTGCTGAGGGCCACAGCTACTTAAACGCGGGCCGCATGCAGCCCGTAGCTTGATGATCCGTGTGATAGAAAGTAAGGTAAGTACCTGACCAGGTGTGTCACCGTAAATTACTTTAGGGGATGTTCAGCCATACTTCACGTATGTTTGTGCGTACATTTGCATGTGTGCTTTTGTCTATACGCAAACAATGAGCATCCTGACCTTCCCATGGCATACGCCCTTGCAGCTGACTCCTTTTGTAGGTGATCTCGCGCCACTCTGCATAAGCGCTCACGTAAATGCCGTTCCACATGGCACAAATAGTAGCGATTTTCAGTGCGCGAATTCACTCGCAGCTAAAAAAAAAAAAGACCAGTTTGCTCCCGCTGCAGCGGTCCGCGGCGAGCTTCCGACATGATGAAAATTTTCGCTCTGCTCGCAATGGTGGGAGCGATTTTTGGTCGAGACCCGTCGAAATAGAGCCAGGCCGACTTTAAGCCGTCAAAATAGCGTCGACGTGTTTGTTTTAGTAACGGCCGATGCTGTGCATTTATAAATTAACTTAGATTAAAAAGTGTTCCTAAACGTCAAAACACGCGGGCCCTTCGTTACCCGCTTATAGAAACTTAATGATATAATAGTGCACAAATCATTACATTACGTTCGAAAAATTCTGCGGTGTCTGCCAGAAAGAAGGGTGGCAAGAACTCGCCGTTCCAGTCGCAAAGCGAAAATCACGGACCGTTCACGGTCCATGTGAAACGAAACTGTCGTTACTAGCAATTGCGAACAGAGCGAATGGAGCGAACAGAACGATTTTTTTTTTCACTGCAATTTCGGCATGTGAAACGGTCTTAACGGAATACAGACAGCCCAGTGAGCTAAGCGCCGCCTGTCATCTCAAAGAAGAAAGCGGTGAGAGTGATACACGTACAAGGGCGACGGGAGTCATCTACTGCTGTTTCTCGAGACAGCGCGCGTGACCGTGCTCTTCACGTCAAAGCTCGCAGTTGCTTCCCCGAGCAACGCAGCCTCCCCACCGGCGCCCCTTCACGCTCCTTTGCCCGTACGAAACCGGACGACGTGCTTCATCCATGCTTGAGCCGCGCCCGTCTGAAGCCTTCGCAAGCTGTGGCTCGCACATTGAATACGCGACGCGCGGGAGGATGTTACCGATTTCTACTTCGTAATTAGCATTAAGACGATAACTTTCGCAATCTAATAGTGTACAGTAAGGATCACCATTGTCTGGATGATTCGAGAGAGGGACGCTTCATTATGAAGAAAACAGATTTTTGTCGGTGCCTATACATCGCTGGCATTCTACTCTGTATAGAGATGGGGAAGGAGACTAAAGGGCTTCAGTAGAGAGGAAAGAAAGGGATGAAAAAACAAGTAGTGACCAAGTGAATCTGATAAAACTAATTACAGTTGGAGTATCAGGCAAATCAATGCTTTCTTGTGTGAGATATTGGACCATGAGAGCCTTCCAACATGGCCAATTTTGGATAGGTTATCGATTAATGACAGTACGATCCGACAGTGCTTTAAAGGTGGCATAATCGTGGCGCTGGCCTGGCATATTGTATCGGTTATTATGCCGGCACTTTCGCTATGCGGATTAGTGGCTATCGCCTGAGCGCAGCAACAGGGCCACTATAAGATCACCAGTAAAGAGCGTGTCGGTTACTTTCGCGGCCGTCTTTCAATAGTCACACATGTGTACATGACATTATTTTCCGTAATACTACGAAAGGGAGTTCAGTTAGTTTGGCTGCATACTGAAACTATTGCGCTCGGAACACAAAATGAAACTTTCCTTTTTGTCTTCGTGTTCTGTACGCAAAAGTTTCAGTATGTTTCGTTATTTGCCAATGAGAGTAGGGTATACTAATAAAAAAAATTCTTTCTCTTTCTAGACGTTTATGTAAGGGGAATGCATAAAGAAACCTGTGGCTTTTGTCTAGGTACCTCGTTAATAATTGAACGAAGAGAAGGTGGTACCACCTGCCGGGAAAGAAGAAACAAACTGCTGTCTCACATTCGACCACGGGCTGTTCTGGGGGTATGAGGAGGCGCTGTTAAACTCCCTTCTAAACAAGTGACCGCTTTCCCCAGCTATATATTTACTGACTGCGATTCGTCTCGACGATCTCGGCGCTGACGAACATCTCGCTGTCGTACGCGCCATCCGACTGCGCGGGCCGGCAGCACGGCAACGGCGAGATCCTGCGGCGCGACTGGAGCAACGGACTTGCGACCGCACACGGCGGACGTACCCCCTCTGAGCGCCGCGTCCACCAGACCCAGCTGCTGGTCGATGATGCCGGACTGCTGGTTGATGATGTTCGACTGGCGGTCGATGATGTCCGCCTGCTGTTTGATGATCTCCGCCGCCCGCTGGGGCTGGACGCCGCCACCGCTCTTGCTCGCTCTCGGAGACACGGAGGGACGGGCCCCGCCGGGTCCGCCGAAGCTGTGAGCACTCGGGGGTCTCGCGTAGCTCGGACCTGGAGGAGCAGCGTGGCAGGTCATCCCGTGGTTGCTGTTTGCGCGCATGCCTCCGGGACCAGCGCTGTGGAGCCGAGTGGCACTCGACTGCCGCATCTCGTGCTGCGTTTCGTTAATAGTGGTAAAGGCTAAGTTGGCTCAATCGCCTGTACATATGCCGAAACCGTGGAGGTACTTTTACAGCGCAAACGTAGACACACCACAAAGAAAGACGAGACACACACACAGCGCTTGGGTGTGTCGTCTCTTTCTTGATTTGGGTCAACCTGGCCCAGAATACGTTTTACAGATGCTGAAAGGGCACCACATACGGTCTTGTAGGTAGACAGTGCATTTTCATACATGCTCGGCCTCTTTACCGTGGTTTAAGAGGGTAAGGGTCAACACACGTATACCTACCAGCCACATATACCTACCAGGTCACACACTTCACTACCAGCCGGAGTGCACTTCAAACGGCCAACATTTGGTCTGTGCAACCCACATCTCGTTCTCTCTCTCTCTCTCTCTCTCTCTCCTCTCTCTCTCTCTCTCAAAACATCGCTTGGTGAAGAATTAGTTTAGTAACTCTTACAAAGTGGACCAAATGCATTCGCAGCACTTTTGCCCGACACCAAGCATGAAAGCGTTTTACAAACAACATTACCTATGGGGTCCAGCCAACAAGAAAGCCTGAAAGGTAGCAGATTAGTGGCACTCAAGGGCAACCCTGTATACGGAAACACAAGTTACCTAAAAGATCACTGACGCTATCAACTTAATTTTGCTACAACTTTACAGAAAAAAAATTCCGCCATATCCACGAAGTGAATGATGATGAGTGGGCGAAGCTCCGGAGGTAAACTTGGTAAACCATGAATCCTCTGTACATTTTGCCCACTCGATTTTATTACATCGCTCCCCCTAGCGTACGTCGCCGCACTAAATCGAACGATTGCCTTCAACCAATGACACGCGCCATATGTGACATCATTCCTATTTTATAAGATCTCGCGTCTTTCATCAACTACAAGTACCGCTTTCTAGTTTATAACATCTTGCATCTTTTCATCATCAGCTACAAGTACCACCATCTAGTAAACACTACAAGAACTAAACGAGAGGTGGCTACATACAGGAGACGGTACCGCCATCTAGTGAACACTGCAAGAACTAAACTAGAGGTGGCTAGATGGATGGATGGATGGATGCTATGAGCGTCCCCTTTATAACGGGGTGGTGACAAGTATGCCACCAGGCTCGACAAAAAAAAAAACTTTTTTCCCTTTTTTTTTATGTTGGCCTAATGCCTCTACTTCGATAAATTCTATCTTAATGGAAAAAAGGTAAATTTTCAGCTTAAGTTCTCTGCCATTTACGGCACACTGTCATATTTTATTTTCCAATATTTATTTTTGTCCTTTCTCTCTAATTTTCTGCCACCAATACTCTAACCGTCTCTTACTTATTTCAATCGCGGGTGTGTTCAGCTTTCCATTGTTGTCCCTAAAACCCAAGGCTTCCTGTAGGTTCGTGCCCAAACGTACACCTGGGTGGATATCTCCACATTCAATCAGAACATGTTCCGCCGTTTCCTTATCTTTCCCGCAGCATGTGCATTGTTCTTCTTCTTTACTGAATCTTGCTTTATAACTACGCGTTCTAAGGCAACCCGATCTCGCTTCAAACAGTAAAGCGCTTCCCCTTGAATTATCGTAAAATGCCTCCCTCCTTATTTCATTTTTGCCCTTTCGGTAGTTACTCAAAGCCGGTTTTTTCTCCATAGCTGCCATCCAGTAAATCCTCTCCGCCTCCCTGACTTTTCCCTTAACGCTCTTTGTTGACATATGGCTCACAATACCAGCCGTATATTTACTAGTGAGTCTTCTAGTTCTTTTTCTCCACTGTGTGTCCACGCTCTTCCTATACAAATAACGGAACACCTTCCCTGCCCATCTACTCTCCTTCATATTTCTTAGCCTTTCTTCGAACCTTATTTTGCTCTGCGCTTCCCTCGCCTCAAAACCTGCCCACCCCATATCGCCCTTTACAGCCTCGTTTGTCGTCTTCCCGTGAGCACCCAACGCGAGGCGTCCCACAGTCCTTTGATTTACATCCATTCCCGATTGCACCTCTGCCCTCATGCACACCACTGAGTTCCCAAAAGTAAGCCCTGGAACCATTACACCCTTCCACAGACCTCGAAGCACCTCATACCTATTGTATCCCCACAACGCTCTGTGCTTCATTATTGCCGCATTCCTCTTTCCTTTTGCTGCCGAGGCTTTTTCCTGTACCTCCATGTATCTATCACTCTCATTTACCCATACTCCAAGGTACTTGTATTCACTTACCCCTCGGTATTTCTTGGCCTTGTATGGACACCGTCTGATCACAGGGATACAGGGGACGGTACCGCCATCTAGTGAACACTGCAAGAACTAAACTAGAGGTGGCTACATACAGGCTACAGGGGACGCACAGCCCACGCCCTAAGGAGCTTCGCCCCTAAAAAGAAAGTAGAAGTGCAGCTGCGTAGGCACACAGAAAGGCAGCCAACCTGCGAAGTCAAGCTTTCTCTTTACTGTGAGTTTCAGCTTTCAGGCATTTTCTTGATTATGGCTGCACTTCCTATTAGTTGTTAATTGAAAATTGAGCTTGTGCTGGAGCGTATACCGATATTCGTACCTGAACAGACTGCATTAGTTCGCGCTACTATTTTTAGAACATGGTATCAAGTAGTATTATTTGTTTTATGCCGGGTCTTCCAAGACTTCACAGAAGTATTCATGTCGCAGAAAATGACTTTGGTGAAATGTACACTAACGGCTACGAATAAAGAACTAGAAAACTTTTTATCACCGGGGATCAAACCCACGACTTCCCGGTTCACGATGATAGGTGCTCGACGCTCTACCCGTTAAGCTACCAACGCAGATGCACGCGATTCCACTAACGGGCCATATATCTCACACACATTGTTTCTCAAATGGTGCTCTTCATTGGCGGGTGGAGCAGTGCCGCTGTCTCTTAAGTACTGTGCCATGACAATTACTCGCCCATAGGAAGTTATTCAGCAATAAGACAGCAGGTACACCTCTATGCCAGCGAGAAACGCTTCTATGTGTCGCCCCAGACAGAACTACATTCCTTGCCCTTTGCTTCTTGTTAGCGACTAACGGCACGTTGTCAGGGTAGTGCGGCTTCTACACACACCAAAGGTGTTTCTCATCCACGTACTGCTGAGAATGCGATAGCACCGGCTATTCAAAAAAAAAACTCTGCAGAAAGGCAATGATGTCGACGGGCGAACGTTGCGCCTTGTTGAAGCGAGAAACACGCTAGCGGGAAGTTGCCATTTCGCATGTTCGCTGCTCAGTTTACGAACCCCTGAATCCTGTGTTGTCTATGTGAAGTGTGGTACTGAATGCGTGAGCGCCGGTGTAGGTTACCATATTACTCGGGAGCGCACAACCTACTGTTTCTCTCAAGTGGCAACGCTTTTGAAGAAGTGCATGTTAAGTACCAGTGTTTCTTACGTGCTTGTTGGTGTTATTTTTGCGCGGTATTCACAATATATGCTGTCTCCATCAGGTGTATGTTGAAGGGGCCACCCTCCAGAACTTTTTGAGCATTGCCGAAACAACTCTGCCGATCAGCAGTCGAGGCTTAAGAGAACACGCCAGCTAAATATTATAGTGCAGCACGCGACCTAAAATCTGCATTAAATTTTCGGAGTCGACTAAAAATTGCTCTCTCTTTTCTCGTTAACTCATGCTACATACTGAAAATAGCTGCGTCACGGGTCCAACTATCACGCCGTCGGCTGGGTTGAGTAGGGCGCGCTCGGGAGTATACATACATATAGGGCCGCCGCGAGAGACCATGACCTGTCCGTGAGGGCACGTGCGATCGCACTAAAAAGCCGGGCGTTCGAAAAAAAAGAGAAAGAGAGAGAAAGTCCTCAAGGTCAAGAAGCACACGTGACGTATTTTCTTCCCCCGTGTGAACCTTCCCTGCTTAGCCTCCTGTGCTTTCGTCGGGACGAGAGAAGAGAGATAGCAATGGCAGTGTGAGACATATCTTTGTAACTCCGCTCGTACAGGACGAATTCTAAAAACTTTTCGCAGCGTCCATTCGTTAGGCAATAAAGTCCTTAACTGAATTCATTCCGTGGGTACTTCTAAAAGTGTTGCAAGGCTTCTTTGACTACTTCATCTCCAATAATGGTTAAATCTTGGTCATGGGCGTTAGTCTTTAGGCTAGAGATGTGGCACCAGGCGTCAAGGGGGTGCATCCAAGTCAAAGTCAAATGATGCTGTCTGCCAAACACCAATAGACATTGAGCAAGCTCTCATATATCAATGCACAATAAATAATCACTTCTGTGTAGACACGATTCGCTTTAGTGTTATACCGATTCCTATGGCGGATGGATCAGCCATTTTTCTTGTTTGTTTGTTTGTTTTTGTCGCCTGCCCCTAGAAGCGTTTGAATCGGAAGTCACTGATAAGATGCCTTTCACTTTAGCTTTCCGCAGTTTGTAAGTAGTAGTCAAAGTGACCTACACTATCTAGAGTTAATATTTTTATTTGTACGTCGCCTTTCGGAAGCAAAAAAGCTGCAGCAAGCCTAAGTTCATCTCGAACAACAGTCGTACAATGATTGGAAATGTAATATGGGCTCGGAGGACCCACGGCTTCTCTGGATTGCTGTGTCACGGGGCAAGCATTTAAAACTACGTGAGATTATTGTCCCAGAAAAATACTTTGCTATACAGATTATAATGGTACTGGAGCAGAAACATTAATGAAAGATTAGGCATGATTTGAAACATACGTTACATGCGTAATTACGCAATTGCTCAATGTGACAGAGCAGAGCTTAAAACGGGCCCATAAATTGAGCCCATAGGGCACATCACAGGATACCACGCGAAATGTGTTCACTGTCTCGTTTTTTGTTGTTGTTGTTGTTGTTGCGCTGACATGTCACGATGTTGATGAACAAACTAGCCCACCTGAGGACCTCCAGATGTTTCCTGTCCTCGTTATTTTATGCCGGCATCAGACGCGTGTTCAGAAATCGCATCTATCGAAGGTACTGAAGGACAGAAACATACCTTACTCGAACAACAGCTTGGCTGATTCCTGGAGGACCGTAGAACTGGCTTGCTCCTTGGCTTTTTCGCGCAACTAGGGGCCCACTGGAAGCTTGAAGCGGAGGCACTCCAGAGAAATCTATGGCCTGGCTACAAGGTCTGCCGCGTGTCACTTCGTAAATTACGCGCTCCGTGGTCACCGTATCATCCGGCAGGGGCTGCGCCAAACCCTGCTGCATTTCTTTGAGCTTCTCTGCGATCATCATACTCCTCCCGGCGTCCATGGTAATACCCTGTTGCTGAGGGCCCCGCCACACAGACACTGTGAGGTCGTCATATTGCTCGCTATAGCCTCCGGGTTCGGGACTCGAGACGAGCTGCTGGTTGGACGACCATTGGCCGGCGGCTTGCAGTTGTGCACCGTCGGGGCCGTAACAGGTGAACGAAGCTGTGGCCCCTTGGGCTGTGGGAGGCGGTGGCGCATCGTAGTAGGGCTGGTTACATGCCCCATACGCTTGGTCGGCGAGTCCATCCGAGTGCCGGCGGCCGAACATCTGAATCTCGATGTAGCTCTGGCCGTCGTCGTCCGATTCATCACCGAAGTAATGCTCGGCGTACACCGGACCATGGACCGTCAGCGACCGAGGCGCGCCCTTCGAGTGTTCGCCTCTCTTGTGGTGGCTCAAGATGGACGGCTTCTTGTGCCCGGGCCCACTTCCAGTCTTGCTGCCGGACTGTTCGGACGACTTTTCGCTGGTCTCGGACTTGGAAGTCTCGGTCTTTTCTGTGGAGCTACTACTCTTGGTGGAAGACTTCTCGCTTCCTGACGACTTCTCAGAGCCGTTGCGCTTGCCGTGTTTCTCCTTTGAGTGTGACGGAGACATGATGCCGCCCTCTTTACGGTGGGCGTCGTGTTTGCCATGTTTCTCCTTCGAGTGCGACGGAGACAGCCCGCCACCCTCCTTATGGTGGGCATCATGTTTGTCTTGTTTCTCCTTGGAGTCCGAAGGAGGAAACATCTCACCTACTTTATGATGACCGTCGTGTTTGTCGTGTTTCTCCTTTGAGCCCGAAGGCAACAGAACACCGCCTTCTTTGTGGTCGGCATCGTGTTTCCCGTCTTTGTGCTCGCCGCTTTCCTTCGCTTCTTCCGGCTTGAGAGGCCCGTGCCCATGTGGCATCCCTTCGCCCGGTTTTTCTTCGTGCTTCTGGTCTTTGGCTCCTACCTCGCGCTTGTCCTCGGTTTCATGCTGATGTTCCGTTGCCGAACCGATCAGAGGACTCTTAGTGGACTCCTTGCTGGGCTTGGGGTCTGCATCTTTTTTCTCGTCGTTCTTGCCGACGCTCCCTTCGGTGCTGCTTGGCTTGCTTCCGCTCTTGCTTCCTCCCTTGCTTCCACCCTTGCTTCCACTCTTGCTTCCACTCTTGCCTTTGCCCCCTTTGCCCTTTTCGCCCTTGCCTTCTTTGCCTTTGCTTCCCTTATCCTTGCCGCCTTTGCCTCCTTTGTCCTTGCCCCCTTTGCCTTTGCCCTCTTTGTCTTTCCCGCCTTTCTTGTCACCCTTTTTTACTTTGTCGGCCTTCTTGCCACCTTTCGCGCCCTTTTTGCCGTCTTCCTCTTCTTCCTCTGGCATGTTGGTCACCGCCGCACTCCAAAAGGTTCTGTTAGGAGAGACAGAACAAAGGTTGTAAGTGAATTACTGCTAATCAATGGCAATACTTGTGTAGCACGACCGGGAAGCGCGGAAATTATAGGGCACATCTTGTTATAGTTTCGCAACATTCGTCAATAGGTCAATGAGGACGTGCCCCCCATGCGTGAATGTCAGAGGCAACGTTATTTTGGGACCTGCACTATATAAAAGTAAATTGTTTTGCTTTGTAGAATAATCAAAAAGGAGTGGAGTATTGTCACTGGAAAGCAGGAAATACAACTAAAATTGGTGGAACAACTTTGTGACGTTTGGTTCTGGCTTCTGCGTTGTATGTTTTTTTTTCTCTCTTGTGCCCGCGTATCCACACTTTACTTTCTATCCCCAGTCAAATATCAACGGCCCCTTACGCATTGGCGTAAGACGAAGGGAAGGTAAATACTACCTCTTTTTTCTTCTTCTTCAGCTTTTTTTCAGGGTTGACTGTATCGACCCGTGCTTCGCTTCCCCGGCTGAAAGCCTCGCGCACCCAGCGTGATAAAGCGCTGCCTCTGAGATATGAGGCGTTGGAAGCTTACTACACCTCACATGTTATCGAAGTACCTCTAGGATCAGCCCACTTTTCACAGAGCAAGAACGTCGTTTAAAAAAACGTCACAATAACGTCAGAAGGCTTGTGACATATGATGTCACGATGAGGCATCTAACGCCATTTCGCCAATTGGGCAAGCCGAAATGTACTCATCGCGGCTTTCGCAAACACACAAACTGCACGAGTCTTGCTACGGTTTTTCATTAAATTTTCAGATGATAGGCAGTGTCTGTGTCGTGCACACTCTTGTTTTTCGTGCCTATCATTGCGCTGACCCTCATGATATTTTAGGCTTTCGCCTTGGATGTCATCACCTATTGCCCGCCATGGTGGTCTAACGGTTAAAGCACTCGCCTGCTGACCCATAGGTCACTGGATCGAATCCCGGCTGTGGCGGCCGCATTTGCGATGGAGTCGAAAATCCTCGAGGCCCGCGTGCTTTGATTTAGGTGCACGTTAAGCAATCACAGGTGGTCGAAATTTCCGGAGCCCTCCACTACATGGCGTCTCTCATAATCATATTGTAGTTATGGGACGTTAAACTCTAACAATTATCATTATGTCATCACCTTTTTATCATCTACCATGCAGGTGCGAAAACAACGGGAATACTGACGATGTTGGTGTCATCACGCTACCGCCGTGCTTCAAGGCGATGCTTAAGATAAGGTGGCCTGAGGGACGATTTCAGAATGGGGCTTGAAAACCGGTGGAAGTAATAGCAAGGATGACGATTTGTAAAGTTCTGCAAATCGATGCCTTGTAAGAGAGTCATCAACGCTTGCATTTGTCTCCCTTGCTATCTCTTGAAATGGATTAATCCAGTTGGAAAATTAATTTGCCATTTCCTCATATTTACATGACTGAATGGTGTAGAGAAACGTGCATTCCCTCGAGATACCGCACCGCCCACTTTATTATATCCTAAGGTGCCCTCCCATGGTCTCAGTTTGCTAGTTCATTATCCCCAGCTTCATGTGGCTTTTAAAATTGTGTGCGCGACGATGAACTCGTTACGCGACGCCTCTCAGATTCCTCCGAGCAATTATAACTTCGTGGGTTTTACACCCCACAACCACAAAATGATTGTGAAGGACCCTGTAGTGATGGTTTCCAGAAATTTCGACCAGCTGGGGTTCCTTTCTTTAACGTGCACCTGTAGGTTCACGTGCAGTAGCTTGTATACCATTTCACCTCTATATCGAAATGCGACTGCCTTGAACGGAATTCGATCCCAGGACCTTCAATTCAGCAGTTAAGCACCATATCGGTAGTGTCGGCGGGTGGGTGGCGTCCGAAAGACGGCGAAGAGCCCGACTATTGGACGCGGAGCTCGGCGCGCGCCGGCAATCGGCCCACCGACACCAGTGGGTCAAACGTATACTCCACGGAAGCCCAACAACTACTCGGCTGACCAGCAACCGTTTAACAAAGCCACAACACGAAGCGACGCGTACACACGTAATTGGCTGCTGACAATCACGTGTACCTGTTTGCAGTGACATCTATATGTAAAGCACACAACAACACGACAAACATTGCGCATCCGTCTCAATGATGGCGCCACAACACCACAATATCCACCATACCAGCGCAGGGTTTCCGAGTAATTCTGACGGCATACTTCAACACTAGTTGTAACATGCCCAGGCGAGTCTATCTGAGCTCTTGATATGCAAAAACTTTGTTCATGTTGCTGTCAAAATTGTCTCGGTTTCGTTCGCGACTTTCTAAAGCTATCGATTATATGCGTGAGGCATGCGTGGCCTTCATGCACCGATTATGCGCACAGTTGAGTAGACTGACCTTTGGGCAAGCGAACTGCAACGATTCGGCGTTCCATACTTCAACACTAGTTGTAACATGCCCAGACGAATCTATCTGAGCTCTTGATATGCAAAAACTTTGTTCGTGTTGCTATCAGAATTGTCTCGGTTTCGTTCGCGACTTTCTAAAGCTAGAGATTATATGCGTGAGGCATGCGTGAGCTTCATGCACCGATTATGCGCACAGCTGAGTAGACTGACCTTTGGGTAAGCGAGCTGCAACGATTCGGCGTTCCGTGCTGGTCCCCCTAGCCCAAATCGTCAGTACGTCGTTTTAGGTCATAACGCGCCGCATCGATGACACGCGGGGCCAGTTTTTTTCTCGCTTTACCGGGCGCGTTTGCCGACACGTCCCTCCCTGGGTCTGAAGATGATGATGGCGCGAGACTCTTCTTCTTTTCCACTAACTTAAAGATCCTACCATGCAATTCTTGGCCGATCTTTATTTGTGGGTCAGTGCCAGAAATATGAGAGGGACATCATCATCATCATCATCATTTTTATTATCATCATCATCACTCCATACGGTGACTTGCCTGTTTGCTCGCTTCTCAACACTGGTCTCCTGTCCACTATGGGGGATTGCCCAAGAAGCAGCCGGTTAACACGAAGGCAATCCAAAGGAAACGTCGCAGTTTGGAAACAGGGCAGGGGTGTAGCCAGAAGCTCTTGGCGGTGGGCAAAAAGTGGGGGCAGAGGGGGGAGAAGGGGGAATTACCACTTATGCTTTATACATCTTCCCACAATGCGAGAAATGTAGATAAATTGTGTCGGGATATATATGTGCAGAAATACACGAGCATGGGGATGAATGGGTTCAAAGTCGGCACAAGGCAACCTGCTGGCACCTGGTCAACTTGTCATGCGTGGGTTCTTTAAGATTCCTCAAGTTCAAGTTCCAGCTCAATTTCGTTCGTTATCATTGCATGCACAAATTAAGGCTTGTATGATACCTGTACGTACATCATCAAGATGTCTCAAGGTGTGAAACTCTCATGGGGACCACCGGCATCATTAGTGGAGCGCAAGGATGGGGATCAGACAGCATCAAGAGTGCAATATAAAAGGTAATATAACTAGCAGAACATTATACGACACTATAAAACGGGAATAGGTAGGAATACAAGTTATGAAATGGTGAAAAAACATTCATTACAAATAAACAAAATTGTTGTTTAACCATAATTTTGTCGTGTAATATTTAAAGGATGAACCAGACGACTTAAATGAAAAATGGATGTGGTTTCAAACATGAACACACCAAAAGTGGTCTGTAAATCGGCCATATATATAGTGAGCTGTACACCCTGCTCGAAAATTTACGCTCATAGTACGTTGTGACATCCGTGGACACTTTGACCGATTGTACATTTTAACAAACGTGTGAGGAGGAGAAAAAATAGGTTAGGCGGGCAAATGATATTAAGAAGTTTGCAGGTATGTAGTGGCAGAGCAAAGCATAGGACCGCGTCGACTGACGGAACGTAAGAAAATCATTTAACCTGATGAGGGCGTAATTAGGCTGATGATGATGACGACGACGATGCATAGGCGTGCCCATAAATTGTGCACAGCTTCGCTAGCAATCTACCTTCACAGTCATTTTACTTCGTACTTGCCACACAAGCAATATAGCATTAAATGCAGACCCAAACCTCCTCATTGGAGCGTGGGAGGATGCGATCTCCAAGCCGGACCTCATCGACTAACGCCTAGATAGACTCGTCGCGCGGGCCCAGCAGGCGGCCCAAGCCAGAGGGTTCCTGGTTAAGGGACCCCTCCACATACTTGTTGACCACCTAATAAACGTTTTTTTCTCTCTCTTACATAACCTCGCTATGACCAAACACTAAACGATTGAAGTAGTCTGTATAGATGTTTCCAGAAGCATGGCTCATAAATTTCATTAAACGAGTACAATGGGAACACTTTTCATGGGACAAAGGCAGGTGCGCGATCGGCGTCTTCAATTGTGGCTACGCCTCGGGCCAGCCGTCGCTATGGTTCACAATCTGCTGGCTTTAATTTGCTGCGATCTGAAGAGACACGACGCTAATGGGCATTAAGCGAGAATTTATTGCCGCTGGAAAACAGTTATGAAGGAGCGGGCGGCGGACGGCGAACCTCTTGGCTACTCTTGGGGCACCAGGATGAGGACAAGCGTGGAGGTGTAACCGGGCAGGCCCTTGAGGAGGAGGTGCTGCATCTGCGGTGCCAAGCCGGCGTTCGTGATTGGCTGCGACATGACGATGGGCGCCGGCGTGCCTGGGATGGCGGGGGAGCTCGAGATGCCCTGCATACCAGGCGATCCGCCCTGCAGGGTCTCCATGGCCTGAAGCATGGGTTTCGATGCCCGGGACGATGCCGGCATTAGCGCGTTCAAGGCGATCTCTGCAAAACCGCAGGAAGATACGGCACTATAAGGTCAAGGTATAAGGTCAAGAAGAATAGCACAAAGCACTGAGGTTATCATCGCACGTAATCGTAGCTTGTTGGGGTAAAAATGCGACAGGTACGCTGGGGTTGGTGTAAAGTGCGACATGTACGACAGGTACATTAGCATTTCATAATTAAATTATATGCTAATGTACGTGAATGAAACACTGTGCCAGAGTAATGCCTAATATAAAGGGAGAAGACGTAAAAGAAAGGGGACAGTACGCGCTTGTATTGTCCACTTGTATTGTGCTTGTGTTGTCCATTTCGTTTCCCCCAACTTTGTATTACGCATTAACTGTAGCGCAGTTTTTTTTTATCGCAAAGAACGAACTAGCCCAATACTCAACTTAGCTAATGTCCGTCCCAATAATTCAGGAGCTCCACGTTACCAATCAAGGTAACATTCGAAACGCAACAATAACAGGAAGCATGTCCCTTTTAGTCTGCGCAGTGTCACCAACTTGCCCAAGCAATCTCATCGCTCAAGATAGACCTTGTTTTACCGCAGTTGTAAGCTCGCTCAACGAAAGGTTTACGCTGTAACTCACGTGACTTTTGCTGGCCTATTTGTGGGCTGCTCGACATGAGGTTGGCGCTGAGAAGTCTCATCTGCGGGTTGGAGGACATCGATCCGGTGAGCGTGTTGTTCGTCATTCCCAACTGGTTTGCTCCGCCCAACTGACCCATGCCCATAAGCTGGCCCGAGCCCTGCTGTCCCAGCATGCGGTTCTGCTGCTGAGCCTGCAGAGCGGCCAGCAAGTTGGACTGCTGACCAAGCAGGCTGGACTGCTGACCAAGCAGGCTGGACTGTTGCCCAATCAGGCCGGACTGTTGTCCTCCGAGCAGGCTAGACCGCTGGTCACCCAACAGGTTGGAGGCGGCCTGCTGTTGCGCCAGTAGGTTGTTTAATTGCGATTGCTGTTGCTGCTGCAGGCCCATGCCGAGATTGACGCCGATAGACATGTTTCCGGGGGGCGCTCCTATCGTGGCTTGACCCATGAGGCTGGGCACGTTCTGCTGCATGCTGGTTATGCCCTGTGGTAATCCTTGGAGGCCCTGAAGTCCCGCAAGTCCGCCCATTGTTCCCTGTTATGGCATGTAAAAAAGAACGCCAAAAATTACGTAACTGAAGCCTTATCCCACTGAACCACGGAGTTTCAATGTAGCACATTTCGGAGAAATATGGTGGTTCAGCAAACGTGGGTATGATTAGTAGTAGTACATGGATTTGCTTAAGCTACGTTCCTCCGACTTCTTGTGGCTTTGTATAGCCCGCAACCGCTTTGTCGCAAGACACAGTTGGGCAGTCCAGCTTCGCTACTTTCAAGTTTTAGGATGACGATCGATTCATATCAGCTCCCTAGATTCGCAACGAGACATTCTTTCATCCGAAAGGAAAACCTAAACACGACTATAAACAAATCTATAAGTGCGTTCAAAGCCACTGATTCGAAGACTAGGCAAATTCGTTATTTTCAAAGTCGCAGAACATAGAGCACCACTTTCCTCTATAGTAAATGTGGTAAAAAACCGAACTTACGTTAAACATTATATTGACTTGCTAATTCGCTTAGGCGCGATTAAAACAGTCATTTCTCAAGCACCTAAAATGTTTTTACTGGCCCCTTAACTCAGTCATCACACTGTGTGCATCTCAGGACCACAGAGGGGGCAATCATCCAGAGACCATACTCGCACGCCCGGGATAAAAAAAAGACGTCGATAACTTCCAGGATGTACCGCGCCATAACCACAATAAGAATGACGCAAGCCGTAGCGTGTGCTACCACAGCCGTCAATAACCACACATGTCCAATGGCAGTTTGACGAATGAACAATCTCACGTGTGGTCCTTGCTTTGTGCCACTTTGGTTGGGGTTAAATTATTAGTGATTACTCATTCTTACCAGCGCAAAAAGATATGAGGGTACAGAAAAAATTTACATAGGGCGCTGTGTTCATTCTCGTGTATCATGCGCCGATAGGAATGCGCAATCATGGTGTACCTACACATCCAATCACACTTTTTCGCATTACGAACTAGCATAAAGAATACTTTTTTTTTCGGTGCGTGTCTTCCTATCCGCTTCAGCTGGTTCCTTGCGAATCACCTGGTCGAACCGGCACACGCTCTCTGAAACTCGCCTAACGCTGACGCTGGTACTGACAACGAAGACAAATTTCAAACTACCAAAAAGTCACAGCTTTGCCACAATGTCGAAGCCACGAACGCGATGGCAAAAAAATTGGAAGGTCACGCTTACAATGACAAGCAGATTTAAATGTGCACCGCGTTTCTCATGCACAAATGACGCACGAAACGTACTCATAGGAACAGATCAACGTGAATAACCGTTTCAGTTGTTACTTCGCTGTGTCTGGAAAGCGCGCCCTTTTCGCAAACGGAGGCTGTGCAACGAATGCAGTGACCTTTGTGCGCCCCGTAACTACAACAGAATCATTCCAGTGCAAGCCCAACATCAGCCATTGTGTACTTCTCCCCACTGCAAGAAAAGGGCGCGCGATCGAGTGTACACCTTATTCTCTACGCGGGCCAAAGTACGCGTGAGAGATGAGAGCCACCGCTAGGCAGCCTACATGAGCACCGCCGCCCGCTCACTGCACCATCTTGCTGACAATGCTGAAACTCCAAAAGCCCCCCCCCCCCGAGATTCCCGCCAACAGTGGTAAATGGTAGATATAAATAGCTTGCCGTTTGAATGGTGCAGGAGGTTCCCTTTGGTGGCTAAGTAATTAACGCCTCACACTGACGACGCGGAGGGCCCACGTTTAATTCCACGCGCCGGAATCTTTTTTCTCGATTTTTTTCCTTTATTGCGTTTTCATATATATATAGATACGTATACATATACGGTGCATGACATCGACACCGACGGCCACGCCCACGCCGGCGGCGAAAACCAGCGGAGAGTTTCCATATAACTTTTATTGCAATAAACATAAATTGAAGACGGGAATGTCGACCAAAATCCGAGAAAGCGTGAGCTAGCGGTTCTTATTGTGAAAACGAAGTCACTATATAACACTAACCAAATCTTGTATGAGCCATCGCGTAGTTAGGAGAGTACTTGTGGCTGGGCGAGTTGATCAACGTCAAAGGGACACATAAGCGCAAACTAAGAAACATGCTATAGAAAGAAACAGCTGGAAGTAGGCCGGGCGCTATTTCTTTTACGAGTATTTCTTTCTTTCGTTACACGTGAACGCATCCCTTTGAATGGGAGGAACATTACCTGCATTCCCGGTAGCACAGAGCCCAGGGATCCCTGCTGCCCAAAACTTCCGGTTTGCTGGAATAGGTTGGATTGCTGCATTGGTCCCACCGATTGCTGTCCCGTGCCCATCACGCCCTGTTGCTGCACGCGCTGCATGTTCTGCAGCACCGGCAGCGCGCTGGAAGACGGGAAGATGGGTCGGGCCCCACCCCGGTTCAACCTCTCCCGGCTCAGGTTGACGACGACGGTGGTGGATGGCGTACGGCCGAACGTCGCGCTCCCGGGAGTCGGCGAGCCCTGCGCACCGCTCGGCGGATGAGGGACCATCGGATTCTGCATGGCTCTTCTGTGAGATTTGGCAAAGCTAATCGAAACGTCTTCGCCTAGCCGTTCCCGCGATCTGGACTGGTAGCGGTCTCGTAGGAGAGGTTGTGGCCTGCTTCTCGACTACCGCTGCTGGGTAAGGTTGCCGGGAAGGCTTCGGTGGACGGGAGCCGGGATTCGCCGTCCGGCCCTCAGCGAATCTTGTTCGAATCTGAGTGCGCCCCGTGTGGCACGAGCATCGCGAGGCACCAGCCACTTCGTCGTCCTCGTTGGTGTCCCTATGGAACACGTTCAAAACGAAGTGTGGAAGCATATCTGTCCTGACGTTGTTGATGTAGCCACACATTCCAGAACAATTCGTGAACTTTAACATTAAATAATGAACGTATGCTTCTTCGAATTCGGATGTGCTGTGCAAACTTTATTGTAAACGAGGCTTAAATAATAATACTAATAATGATAACATGTAGAGTTTTACGTCCCGAAACACTGAAGTGATTATGAGGGACACGGTAGTAGAGAGCTATGGAAGCTTTGACCACGTGGTGTTCTTCAACTTGCACTACCATGATGGTACAGCGGCGGCGTTCGATCGTCCGTCCGTGCTTTCTCACACTCCGCAATCACGTGATGGCACAGCGTCGGCACCCCCTCACACTCTCTCAGCAATGACGTGTGGCACCGCGGCGGCGTCCGACCATCCGTCCACCCGTGCCCCGTCACGCCTTCTAAGCAATCACGTGATGACACAGCGGCGCGCACGGCAACGCTCCTTGATCAGAAGTCTCGTTCGAGCAGTCGAGTTAGTCAAATGGCTCCCAAGCAGCTCGGTGATGATTCCATGGCAAGTTGTTTGGAGAAGCATGACCACGACCTGCTCTATAAACTTATAGAGCAGGCCGTGAGCATGAGTCGAATGGCCAGAGGCTTTCACCGAACACACTTTGGGGTC
Organism: Rhipicephalus annulatus; assembly: GCA_013436015.1. Classification (NCBI taxonomy): domain Eukaryota; kingdom Metazoa; phylum Arthropoda; class Arachnida; order Ixodida; family Ixodidae; genus Rhipicephalus; species Rhipicephalus annulatus. The sequence continues at coordinate 8,620 of WOVY01010011.1, read as the reverse complement.
CCAGTCTACATATAAAGCTGACCTTTCACTGGAGCTTACCAGTCCCGGTCTCTGTAGCTCACCTAAACAAGACATTGTTCATCGCGATAGACGAGTAATATTCAAATGCGAGTACTGGTTCGCAGCACCGAAGATCTTAACCCGATAGCGCTCGTTTTGCTAAAATTCCGGCGTCAGTGTCGTTGGTTGTGAGCAAAAAATCAGCGTTGTCCATGACCGAAAAATCAAAATTAATAGTTTGAAGCAAAATTGCTAGCAGGCCTATAGTTTTAACGAACTCATCTTTTAGCCACTTTGCGCGAGACAAACAAAGACGAAGCAAGGAGTAAAAACAAACGAGCGCTCGTTTGTTTATACTCCTTGTTTTGTCCTTAGTTCTTCCGCGTAACAAGCAGTTATACCCTAGAGTCTAACCTCCCTGTCCTTCCTCCTTCCTTCCTCCTTACCCTCTACCCCAGAGCAACGCACATGCTCGAAGTTGCGAAGAAAGAAAAAAAACTATATGAATGTTAAATAGCGCGAGGAAAGTCGCTAAGGCATGCGATATTGCGTGTAACAGGCGTGGTATTTAACCAGGCATCCAAAATATGAGCTGCGCAACGAGCGGGCGGTTTAATGTGCCGGCCATGAATAAAACGCTCAGAGGCTTAACCAACCATCAGCAGCAGCAACAGTATCAACAAAGAGGCCAGATGGGCAGGAGCGCGTGCTGCCTTACGGGGGCAGAGTGGGTGCTTTGCTAATCGGCAGAATAAGTTTCAGCGAAGTGGGAAATTGGCAACTGTACTTGTCAGAAGGACCGAGATCGCAGTTACCAAAGTACGATGCCAAGTCCCCCCACTGAATTTTTACCCACACAGGTCTGGTCTGGTATACAGTCACTATTATGCCCCCATTGCAATGAGTGTGAATTTCTTGATCATTTCTTTCTAACGTGCAGATTATTCACCAATCAGAGGAAAAGACTTCTAGACGAACCTACTTTTTTTAGTTTATAATTCGTAGTTATGACTATCAAAAACAAGAGATGGTTTGACCGCTTGCTCAGCAAACATTTTTGCTTTTTTCGTAGTATTATTTTTGAACTACTTTTTCAGATTGGCTTCATTTTCATTTTAGTTTCATTTAAGTATCCTGCCGTCCGGTTCTTGACCCATCCCCCTCTGTGGGTGAGCGCCATCCATAAGAGGTCAATCATCATCATCACGAACCACTTCTAAGTTGAGATTAAATGTATTCCTTCCGGTTCTTCTTTACTTTGGGACTACCGTGCTGGGTTGTAGCCAGTAGAGCGTTTGCGATGCCGTTCGCGATTTCCTTCGGGAGACGAGAAGAACGGAATGTCAAGTTCATCGTTAAAAAATTATCAAAATCTAGCAAATTCATTACTCACTTAGCATTTCGTAATCATGAACATTTCCTTTTAAATAGCAAGACAGCCGTTCGTTTCAGTGGCCGATCCCCCATGGTGGGTTGTGCCAGGATAAAAAAGGGACAAACAAACTTGCAATATGCATTCCACAATAGCTTGTGAAGGTCAATGTCGCGCAAACAGACTTTTCCTTCTTTGCGGCACGGCCGAGGTTTCAAGGCGATGAGAACAGGGCCCGCGATCATACCGGCGCTTTCTATCATTTTTTCTCGTTTCCATGAGACGGCCACTAGCGAAAAGTTTCTCAATGTTTTATTTTACGCCCTCAGCAGAATAAGAAACAAATGAAATTACTTTTCGTAACTAGGACGGCACAAGGCATTCCAACTGAACTCGTCCTTCCACTAACTTATCGCGAGCGTCCCTGCTGTAAGCGTATCTATCTAGGCATGCTCCTAGGACTAATAAAGACTAAGGACGCATGGGCTGAGTGGAGCCAATTTGAAGTTTTATTGCTACGGTTTCCGGATGTCTAAGGGTTCGGTACCAGGATGAGCACAACAGTGGCCGTGTATCCAGGCATTCCTCGCAGAAGGAGCTGCTGCATCTGGGGCGTCAGTCCAGTCCCGGTCAGCGGCTGCGACATGACGATGGGCGATTTGTTGCCAGGTACGGCAGGCATGTTCATTCCACCCATTCCTTGCATGCCCATACCCATTCCTTGCATGCCGCCCATTCCTTGCATGCCCATACCCATTCCTTGCATGCCCATACCCATTCCTTGCATGCTACCCATGCCCATCACTGGCGACATGGGGCGGGATCCGCTGCGGTTGATCCTCTCACCACTCGTGTTGACGACCACAGTAGTCGACGGAGTCTTGAAGGCCATCGGCGGTGAGCCTGGAGGTATGGTGGTTGTCTGAGGACCCATCTGCTGACTCACGTCTCGGGTCGCCATGCCTCCCCACATGCCCATGCCCATGGGCATCTGCATCGGCCTCGGCGGGGCCCAGCGACCATAGCCGTAAGGGTCCTCGTACCCTCCATAACCGCCCTGTTGCTGAGAACCACCACGGCTTCGTGGCGGATAGCAGGTGATGTCCACGTAGAAGTCGTCGTCATACCCGTCGTCGTACATGGATTGTGCCTCGCTGTAGTAACCACCCATCTTCTGCACGGGGCCGGCAGCGCCTTGAGCGTCGGCAGCACCTGGGGCTGAGCCGGCAGCGGGCTTGGCGGCCGGTGAACCTCCGGCAGCCGGTGCAGCAGGCCGGAGCGCTAGCTGCCGGAGAAGCCTTGGGCGACGATCCAGCTGAGGAGGCACCGGATCCTCCCTCTTCGGTCGCAGAGGCCTCTCCCTCAGACTCTTTCTTGGGAGACTTCTTTCCTTTCTTGCCTTTGGAGCCCTTCTTCCCCTTTTTGCCCTTGGAGCCCTTCTTGCCTTTCTTCCCCTTGGATCCCTTCTTCCCCTTCTTGCCCTTAGAGCCCTTCTTCCCTTCTTTTTCTTCGCATCGTCATCCTCTTCCTCGGGCATGGTGCCGGTGGTAGGCGGGAAGCGGCCGAAGCGATGAAAGGGATCGCCTCAGAGGCGGCTGCACAGTAGGAAAAAAAAAACAAATGTCAGGCACAATCAAGCCAACAATTATGAACAATAGTGAAAAAGAAAAACAGAAAAGGCAACAGACATTAAGAACAGTTCAATAGCAGTGACTGCACGCAAAATATGAATGAATCAAACATCTCCGCGTAAAACATGGTGAACGAGTGGGGTCAGTCGGGCCTCAAGCTAGCACACGAGCTCAAAAAGCCAAGTAATAACCACTGTATTGTCCAGCAACCATAAAAGCTGAAACCGCAAATAAAGCGATCAGGGCGAAAAATAGTTGCGGCCACAAAAAATAATTTTGGTGCCAAGCGAAAAAGAAAAATCGGAAGAAAAACTTCGAGTTGGCCATTGCTCCACGCAAAATAGAGAAGACCGGGTTGTATCGCGAAAAAGCGCATGGTGCTCGGGCCAGTCAAGCCGAAAGGCATCACGAGAATGAAATCGACCAATCAACCTCTAGATGCTAACCGCCGTGGCAAAAGCTAATAAAAACCGCACACTAAACGACTACGGCTAAAGCAATAGCCACAAAAGGCAAGAAGTGCAGGGCACAAATAAGGCTAAGTGCCTAGCAAAAAATGCCACGTTAGGCCTCGCGCCTAAGCGTTCGAACGAACGCGCTATGCCTAAGTGAAGACACGCCCACGTAAGTTAGGCCTAAAAAAATGGTGCAGGGCCCGTACAACGGAAAATGGGGAGAATAAACCGAGAAAGAGGCGAAGAACGCCAGAGGCAGGCTCACCCGGATGGAAGAGGAGAACCCTGGGAAGCCTAAGCCGCCAGCTTCCCGAAGGACAGCTGGGCTCAAGCTATAGGGGCGGAGGCATCCCCGAACGCGACCGACCGTTCTGACGCTAGTGCTCGAACTGGCCCGATCGGCCGACTCGAGGCCACGAGGGTCACACGCGCATGGTCGGCCACGCAGCGCCAGCTGCACGCGCAAGCACGCGCTCTCCGCCCGAGGCGAAGAACGCGAAGCGCGCGCCAATAATGATGATGATCACGACGACGACGAGGGCTTCCACCGCGCTTTTTTACAGTGCGAATGCGGGGAGAGACGTTCGTGTTTCTTGGGTAAGCTTCTGGCCCTACATAAGGAACTTCTAAGCACTAAGTCCGTTATCGTCCGTATGAGACTATATGTTCTCTTGGCCAATCCCCCAGAGTGGGTACGAGCCATGGATTAAGGCTACAAACAAACAAACATGCAGTGCGAAAAAAAAGCATGCGTGGAATGTATCTTTCGGTAACACTATCGAAGAACAAGGGATACAAAGGGTGAAAGACACGGTGTGATGAACCGTAAAGCAAGAGGTACGCCTCAGCCAGAGGCCTACCTCCTTTTTACTGAGTAAACACGCATGCTAAGCTAGAGGTGCAGCTAGGGCAGAACTGACTGGAGGGGCAGAATTTCAGCTTTACGGTAGCAGTACGCGCCTTGCAAGAGGTCTTCGGCCGCAAATAAGACACCTGAACAGTAGCTATTAAGCAGTCTGCTGCATGGTGATCAAGCGACGCGCGACAGAGCCAGCAAGGGATAATGGAACGGCGACATATAGTCAACGAGTCGGTAGCAGGAGCAGCCGCTCCCAAGGCTCGGAGTACACCAGAGGACGAGCACATCGGAGGATACTCCGCGTGACAAACCAGCAGCAGAGAACGCGAGGGATCGGTCTAAGTACATTATACCGTTGCGCACAGCGAATGAATCACGCGTAAGTAGAGCTCCTATTTGCGTCACGGTTCTGGATGCCACGACTGACGCGGCGAGGGGACCGAACGGGCCACGTCAACCAAGCACCGATCGCGTCTGCGCCCGTTTGAAGGGCTGACTTGCGGCGCAAACCGCCTCAAGACGTCGTGCCATGCACGTCGAGGGGGCAAGTACGAGCGCTATGAGTAGCAAAGCGAGGCAGAAAGGCGAAGACCACTCACAAGGCGAGGCTCCGGGGCGCCGGGCGGATCCCTGGAGGCTGCTGTGGAACGGTCGACCGTGCCTCGTAGCCGGTGGCAGCCTGTGGCACGGCACGAGCGGCGCTCGTGGCGCGAGCACCCGCGCGATTGTCTATTGCGTTCAAGTGGGAGAAAACGAGAAAGACGGAAAATCGATGCTGGTTTCTTTGCTTTTTACAAACTCTTCTGTTCTAAATGGCGCAGATTTTCAGCACCTTAAGTTTCAGTGGTACAGCGCCTGGTGTGCAACAAGACTATTCGAAGTGACATTCACTAAATTGCGATGCAGGATTCCACCTTAAACTTTTATTTATACAGACCTGGTTTTGTTCCTTCCCCTCATTGCCACCATAGTACACAAACAGAACTATAGGGCACTTTTTCAGAGAATGCCGCAGGCATCAATATTTAAGGAAAAAATTTCTAATACCAGCTTTCCAAAAACACGGGCTTGAGCTGTCTGAAACGGTACTACTCTCCCTAGGGGCTTCGGAACTAGGGCATTGCAACGGGGACATATATGAAGCCTATATAACTATATAAAAGAATCGAACCGGCTACCATGCTAATCTCATAAGTACATACTCATTGCTTATTTTCGTCTTTAGTATATTTCATATATTTTACAGTATTTTATTTATTTTGTATCCCACTGCCGCGCGATTCCGCGATTCATGGCCGATCCCCCGTGGTGGGTTGAGCCATTCCTCTTGGGACCAACCAACCAACCATTTACGAATGGGCCAGGCTGGGTGCAAATTTACATCAAGCTTGTTTGAATTTCCCACCGAGGTTGCCCTGTTTCACGCACCTTGAATGCTATTTGCGTTCACCACTTTTGGCTCCAAATGATTGGAGTCGTCTGCGTGAAGAAGGAAAAAGATTGTTTTTGCCTTTTTCTCTTTGTCCCAGGTGGTCGAAATTTCCGGAGCCCTCCTCCACTACAGCGTCACTCATAATCATATGGTGGTTTTGGGACGTTAAACCCCAAATATTAATCACTCAATCAAGCAACATTGCAGGAAACAAAAAGACCACCCGCAACCATGCACATACGAATCTAAATAGGCCGATCCGCTGGGTGGGATAGGTGCCAATCATCCCAGGATCATCATCATCATCATAGACCATCAGAGGTGTACAGGGGACGTCTACAGACGTCGACATTCCAAAACAGAGCACACGTGCCTCACTCGCATGTACCCCAGGCGCTAGCTGTAGCCTCTGAAAACACTAATACACCGGCATAGAATACGTCCTCTTGAAATATGCGCATACAGCCATAAGCTTGCACAGGCTTTTCGGGGGGGGGGGGGAGGGGGCCAAGGTTTGTTGCAGCGCCTTCCCTTTCCTATTAAGTCAATGTATGGTGCTTTCTTCGCACCCCCCCTCCCCTTTTTCCCAAGTCGCAGCGCGCATCAATGTATGCGGCCGGCTTTGTACCCCCTGCTTAGGTGACTAAGGAGCCCCCTCCCACCCACCCCTGCAGGCGTCTGTGTATACAGCGAAGCTCTTGGACCATAAAAATGCGGACTTCATTAATGGGAAGCCCTAGGGCTTCCTTTGTCATTTTCCTCGGGACTATCAAATAAGGTTGTAGCCACTGTCATTGAAAATCGTTGGCTAGACGCTCCGGTACTTTGAAACAATATCAAATCGGGGCCATGCGGCTGGACCGAGATACAGTGGCCCAGGCCAGGCCGACAATCTGCAGTTTTTCAATAAAGCTCTACTACTGTTGCCACCAATTCAGACTATAAAAGCAACCTTCACTGTTCTGCCTGTCAAATCTCATTCTTATTCTTTCGATGTCTCCGTGCCATAAATTATTTTATCCATCTACCCTACATGTCTCATGTTAGTCTCAAATTTTTGTTAGATTTCTATACTGAAAGCGTGCCCAACGGCATAAACAATCACATTATCTAAAATTAAGCCGGTATCCGCGATGCCCGGGGGGGGGGGGGGTGATAAGCTCCCAGGCCACTATCTCGCGTACTTTTTTTATTTATTTTTATTTGAAACAAAACCCGCAGCGCCACTTAGGCATTATTGCGGGGGGCACAGAGCCTCATAAAATGAATCCGCAGTCTTGCGGCCAACTACATCGGCTGGTAACGTGTTCCATTCAACAATGGATTGCGGAAAAAAAGAATGCTTAAAAAGATCCGTTCTGGGGTTGTATGGCCGTACTTTAAATTTGTGATCATGACGGGAGGATTGATAATACGCTTTTTTTAAATAATCTGAAGCATTAATGCCCGTTTTATTGTTATATATCGAATAAAATAGTTTTAATCTTAGATTACGTCTTCGATCTTGTAAGTATTGCCAATTAAGTTCTCTTTTCATACAACGGGAGCTTTCAGTTCGGCCATATCTTCCCAGAACAAATCTTGCTGCCATCGACTGAATGCGTTCTAATTCATGAATATGTATTTTGTTAAACGGATCCCACACAGGACAGGCGTATTCTAGTATTGGTCTCACATAGGCATAATATGCGGCCCTGTTTAACCTCCTTGGTTACATGTTTAAGATTTCTTTGTAAAAAGCCTAGGGCTTTTCCCGCTCTACTTACAACACTGCCAATGTGTTCAGACCATCCCCCATCCTCAGAAAGCGTGACACCCAAATACTTATATTTGTGTTCATACCTAATAACTTCATTGTTTAAGATGTACTGATTTGTAAATCTATTAACCTTTTTGGTGAACTGACGTGAACACATTTATTCGTGTTTAATACCATGTCATTATTTTACACCATGCCTCCACGTGATTAAGGTCATCCTGAAGCTGGGTGGAATCCGTTTGGTCGGTCAGTTCAGTATACAACACACAGTCGTCAGCAAACATTCTAATACGACACCTAATTGTATCCGAAATATCATTAATAACACAAGGAAGAGAAGCGGACCGAGTACGGAACCCTGAGGTACCCCTGATGTCACCGAAACTAAACACGAACATGATCCACCAAGCACAACCTTTGTTTTCTTGAAGTTAAATAGTCCGCAATCCAACGGCAAATGGTTTGATGAATGTTCAAGTTCTGCAGTTTTTGAATCAGAATGGAGTGTGATACCGTATCGAAAGCCTTTCTGAAGTCTAAAATAAACAATCAATCTGTCCTCGATTATCTAAAACTGATGCTATATCATGATAGAATTCAATTAATTGGGTTGTGCATGAAAAACCCTGTCTAAATCCGTGTTGTTTAGGATTAAAAAAATTAATTGAAGTCAGGTGATTCATTAAAGCAGAAAAAAGAACATGTTCAAGTACTTTACAACAAATCGGCGTCAAAGAAATTGGGTCTGTAATTTGATACGTCTGATTTAGAACCACTTTTGAAAACGGGCACAACATTAGCTATTTTCCAATCATCAGGAAGCTTGCCTTCATCGAGTGATTTTTTATAGATAACATAAGGTAACGAGCTACTGCCTCAGAGCAAAGTTTTAAAACTCTTGGTGATATGCCATCTGGGCCAGTTGCTTTACCTTCGTCAATGCGCTGTAACAACTTCATTATGCCATTGAATGAAAGCTCTATCTCACCCATAGGCAAACATGTTCTTTTTTATTCGTGACAATCACTTGTGTAGGTGGGCGGAAGACCGATTTAAAGAAGTCGTTTAAAAGTGTGGCTTTATCTCGATCCTCAGTACAATCTCGCCACCGA
>WOVY01010010.1:262500-348875 GCA_013436015.1 Rhipicephalus annulatus | reverse complement strand
AGCCTCGCCCGCCAGATCTCTTATTGATATCACCGAACTGCTGCACTCTCCCCTCAAGACTTAGCCACAAAGAAGACAACGCGTGCATTTTAAAACTTGTAAAACTACCTCTTTATTTTGACATTTTGTGACTCTAAGCCACTCCTTGTTTACTTTTTCTTTTTTGCAAGTTGTAACTCATGCCTTCTTCGGGGATAGGGGGAATCGTGTGACATATGATGGGAATGGATGGTTTGTAGAAACAGAGGAGGAAAAAGTGAGAATAGAATAAACATGGCGTAATAGTCAGGCCACGTCGCCCAGTCTATATAGCGTATATATATATATATATATATATATATATATATATATCTATATCTATATATATATATATATAATTTTAAAAAAAGTTTTTGCTGCAATACACTTCTTTTACTTGCCGAGCCTCTGCCCCACACAACACAGATCAGACTGATGATGATGAGTATGTACATATGACAAGATGACGCGCATGAATAATGCTCACACTTATTCCCTCCCCCCCCACGCTTGAGCGGCTAGCCAGCACGCGTCTTAGACGGAAACGGAACGTTGAACGAATGGCTTCAGACGCGATACGTGGACATCTCCGAACCACGACAGCGACGATCCGAAGGAAGGTCGCTAAAAGTGACACGGTAGTTCACTGGTGACGTTTGTTCGTTGATTGTATAGGGTCCAATGAAGCATGACTGAAATTTATATCGCACAATCCTGGAGTACGAATGGGCGGCCAAAGCACACTTCATCCCCCGACGGAAGGAGACGTAGCGATGAGAAACAGATGCTGTGTGTTTACATACCTTTACTAACGAGATATCCCAGAACTTTCATAGCTGTGTTGTCGAAATAGAACAGAACAGAAGGTTTTACTGTGCTAAATGAAGAAATACAGTTGCATGATATACACAAAGAGGTCCCATAGTTAGAGACTGCAAGGGGACCTCTTGTACAATGTAGAAATGAGAATGATTGAGATGTACATAGCAGGGAAACAGAGCTACAGTAAAATGCAATTGAAACAAATAAAGTAAGAATATACCCTTGTAATCTCACAGAAACCATTTAAAAGCAAGAATAACGCGCTAACTTCAATGACAAGTGATTACAGAACGCAACTCACAATGAACAGGAATCAATTAAGAAACAGCAAAACGGCTAGTTAGTTGACTTTGTTTGTTAGTTGATTTTTTAACTTCAATTTAATTACCTTCAGGGAACGGCATACTTTAATGCCGGAAGGTAAACTATTCCAAAAAGAAATTCCGGCAAATGAATGGTTTGTTTGCCATAATTGGGGCGAACTTTTGGCAGTAGAAAGTTATTGTTAAGGGCAAACCTTGTGACATTGTTATTTGAGAGAATGTTAGTAAAGTGTGGAAGTGGTTATTTATAGTTCTATACATGTAAATACCAAGGTTATATTGCACCTGAAATGGCACTTCTTTGTGTTTAGTTGAAGTCCAGCATTGAAAAGAGATATGAGCACTTGATCTAGGCGTTGCAGATGATCAGCAAAGTGGAAGAAAACACGACGATATCATCAAGGTAGTATAAACAAGTTTTCCACTTGAGGCCACGAATAACAGTGTCGATAATCCTTTCAAATGTGGCGGGAGCATTAAATAGGCCAAATGGCATTACGTTAAACTCGTAAAGACCGTCCGGCGTAGAAAAGGCGGTCTTTTCTTTGTCTGCTTTGTCCATTGGAACTTGCCAATATCCGGACCGATGGTCAAGGGTGAAAAGTATTAGGCGCCTTGCAGTGAGTCAAGTACACATCATCTATGCGGGGTATCGGATATACATCCTTTCGGGTGTGCTTATAGAATGCGCGGTAATCAACACAAAATAGTACCGATCCATCTTCTCTTGTACCAACAGAACGGGTGATGGTGGAAATCTGTGGTAATGAGGAAGATAGGTTAGATTTCATTCAGATTCAGTAAGAAAAAATCAGCAGTCATGTTTTTAATGACAATGAAGGTAGTGAGCTTAGAATACAGGAGGTCACGCTAGAGATAACAGATAAACAAATATCTGGGCGTATGGATAAGCAATGGGGCCGAGTACCTAAGGGACACGAAACATACGTGACGACTAAATGTAATAGGAACGCGGCGGTAATGAAAAACAGGGCACTGTGGAGTTACAATAGGTATGATGTAGTGAGAGGAATATGGAAAGGGGTCATGGTTCCTGGTCTGACGTTCGGCAATGCGGTCTTGTGCATGAGATCAGAAGTTCAACAAATATAAATTAAGCAACGTGGAACAGGTAGGCTTGCTATAGGAGCTCACAGGAATACACCAAATCAGGGAGGACAAGGGATATGGGATGGGCATCATTTGAGGGCAGCGAAGCTAGCAGCAAGATAAAATTTGAGAAGCGATTGAGAGAAATTGGGGAGGAGCGTTGGACTGAAGGTTTTTAGCTACTTGTACATGAAGAATGGCGTTATAAAATGTAGGAAGCGAACGAGAAAATTGATGGAAAATTACTTAGTAAAGAACAGATGGCCAATACAAAAAAAGGGAAAATGAAGGAAACGGAGACCGACATGTGAAAAATCGGCATACTTAAGAAGTCCGCACTAGAGATCTATCGACTTTTAAGCAGGAAATTGCCAAGGAAGGATCTATAATAATACTCGGGGTAGTTATCTACTGTTTGAGGCTAGGACGGAAGTATTGCGAACCAAGACATATCGAGCCAAATACAAAGGGGTAGACATGGTATGCAATGCGTGTGGAGAGGAAGGAGAAACTGCCGAACACTGGATATGTTCTGTAAAGGGCTTCACCATGTAGTTCGGGATGACGGCGCAGAGTTTTTTAAAGCACTGGGGTTTAGGGAGAGGGAGAGCAGAATAGACTTTAAGCGGGTAGAAATAACTAGAAGGAGGTATGTGATTGGTGGCTGAAGTCAAGGCGCGAGTAAGAATTAAACCAATCAATGTAAAGTCCCAGTCCTCAACTTCACTATTCAAAGAAAAAAAAAAAACAACTCTAGTTTGTGGTTCACTAAGTATTACGCTAGGTGGCGTCAGCCACCACCCGATCTAAATGGTACAGCCATATGAATCCATCATCCATCCACGTCACCAACGGTGGCGACGCGCTGCGCAGAGACGGGAATCAACCACGCGCGCGGGCAGTGTGAAGCATTTAAAATATATTTTATTGCTCGGCATGGCCTCAAATGGCGACCGAGCCAATATGTTAATTAGCTTCTGGAATTACAGGATGCCTACGTTTTGGGCAACTGAACTGAAATATCGACAGGGTTATGGTGGCTAGCCACCATAACAGGGTGCCGAAAGTGAGCGCGTGATGACATCGAAACATTCGATCGATGTTAAAGGAATGGAATGATGAACTCAGTTGTGAGCCATTGCTTGCAACACCTTTCACGGTGAACAATAATTTTCTTAAGCACTATACTCTGTAAATAAAGCCCTATCATTCATAACGCCCAACTCAAAGACGAGAATCACGAGAGATATCTGGAGGAACACCTTTTTTTTGCACACTGCAGTCATACAACGCATTTTTGAGCAGTGACTCACAAACTGTTGATAACAATGCATTGTTATTAATTGGTGGCGCGGATTATTACATTTCCCCGAATAAAAGCATTATAGTTCACAATTAAGCGCCCCACAGAACATAGCTTCCCTTGGGCTGCAAGCCTATAGGTTACGCGCCTGAGCTTCAGGTACTTCCTTTTTTCACGGAAGATGCTTGCTCTTTGTGGAGTGCCTTTGTGTAAAAACGTAAATGAGTGAGCAGATAAAATTTGTCACTTGATTGGTGAGGCTGGGACCATATTGTTCACAGCATGTGACACTTTTTTTTTCAAACAGGAAACAAGTTCTTCCATGTCACTGTGTTTTCGAGGGCGTCTACAAATGCGAAGAGCTTCTCCGAAAGGCCTACCCATAGGCGTCCACATGAGACGGGAAAAGGGTGCGCAAATCTGCCCCATACACCGATTTGATAGAGAGAAAACACCCTGGAACGGAATCCCTCCCCCCCCCCCCGGACGGCAAGCACTATTGGCCTACCTCTTTCAATGCGGTTATTTCGCCTTTCACAGTGTACTCGGAGTGTCGGCATATGTATCTCTCGTCGAAGTGCAGCTTGCACACAGCCTAGGTTCATGAAGCAGCTTGTCAGCGCATGCATCGCTCTCCGCCACTGCGCAAACAGAGCTTCGTCCTTTTGAACACCGAACAACGCATGCTTCCTTTTAGCTGACTTGCAGCTGTAGTGCAACCCGGAACGAAGCAATGACTGTTTTCGGGCCATGAGAGTGCATACAAAAGCATTGGTGTCAGAGTGCCCACCGGAATAATGTAAAAAAAAGAGAGCGAACGCGTCTGACGAAAGTGTCGGAAATGTGCAAAAAACGTGGATGAATTGATGGATGGATTGACATGGCTGTACCCTTTAGATCGGGCAGCGGCTAACGCCACCTAGCCGTAAGACTAAGTGAACCAACAAACTAGATTTATCTATTTTTTCTTTAAATAGTGAAGTTAGACACTGATACTTTGAAGGATTTGATTTTCACTCGTGCTTTGATTGTAGCAAACCAATCAGATAACCTCCTTCTAGTTATTTTTACCTGCTTAAAGTCTATTTTGTCCTCCCTGTCCTTAAACCCCAGTGCTCTGAAAAACTCTGCTCCATCATCCTGAACGATGGGGGTGAAGCTCTTTACAGAAAATTATCAAGTGTTCGGCAGTCTTTCTTCATCCTCTCCACGCGCACTTCATACTCTGTCTACACTTTCGTAATTGACCCGATAAGTCTTGTTTCGCCATACTCGCGTCCTGGCCTCAAACAGTAAAAAACTACCCCGACAATTGTCATAGATTGTTTCTTTGGCAATTTCCTGCTTAAAAGTTTGATAGACCTCTAGTGCCGACTTCTTAATCATGCCGATTCTCCACATGTCGGTCTCCGTTTCCTTCACCTTCCCTTTTGGGATTGGCCCCCTGTTCTTTTCTAAGTAATTTCCCGTCAATTTTCTGGTTCGCTTTCTACATTTTATAACGCCATTCCTCATGTACAAGTAGCTAAAAACCTTCCTAGCCTAACGCTCCTCCCCTATTTCTCTCAATCGCTTTTCAATTTTTTTCTTGCTGCTAGCTTCCCTGCCCTCAAATGATGTCCATCCCATCAATCACCTTGTACTCCCTGATTTAGTGTATTCTCGTAAGCTCCTAAGCAAGCCTACGTATTCCACGTTGCTTAATTTCTAATCTTGCTTGAACGTGTTACCTTTAGTCGTTACGTATATTTCGTGTTCCCTTAAGTACTCGGTCGCATTGCTTATCCATACGCCCAGATATTCGTATTGATCTGTTATATCTACCGTGACCTCTTTTATTCTAAGCTCACTACCTTCATTACCATCAAAATCATGATCTGATGATTTTCCTTATTGAATCTGAGGTCTAACCCATCTCCCTCTTTTACCGCAGATGTCCATCAATTTCTGCAATTCCTCTACTTGTTGGCCATTAGCACTATCATTCTGCGTACATCAATGCTGGCAGTGCCTGTTCAATTGAGTTTTCCTTATTTCAGGAAAGAGAGCTGGAATCCAGTACACTCCCTCTAATTTGGCCTGTGATTCCTTGTAGGCCACCATCAGTGAATAACAAGGTTGACAGAGGACACCCCTGCCTAAGCCCCCGTTTTATCTCTGTGGCCTCGGATACCTGTTTTTTCCCATTTTAGAACTACCTGGTTACTTTTATAGATATATTTTAAGAGCTTAGTGACTCAATCCTCCACACCTAGTGAGTCCAGTATTCTCCGCAAGACCTCTTGAACCACGCTATTGTACGCTCCCTTGATATAAAACACTTCTAGCAACAGGGGCCTGTGTTCGGTTTTTGCTATTTTGATGCACTGACCAGATTGTCTTCCAACCTCCTTTGCTTTTGAAACCCATTCTGCAGTTCTCCCAGCCCCCACTCATCCTCTATCCATGCTTGAGCCTTTCCTATATAATCTGCATAAGCAGCATTTAAACCACCGATGTCAATGTTACAGGATGGTAGTTGTTTAAGTCAGCTTTGTCCCCCCCTTTTTTATAGATCATGCTCATCTTGCCAAGCTTCTATCCCTTGGGGACATCACTATCGAATATTGTTTTTCTCGCTGCTTCACTCAAAGCCTGGTTAAACTTGGGACCCAATGCCTATAACAGCATAATTGGGATGCCATGCGGGCCTGCTGATGTACTAGTAGGAACCCTCTTCTCAGCCCTTTCTCACTCTCGTGGCGAAAAATGGGGCCACTGTGCCGCTTGTCTATTAAGGTGCCTTTGTCTATTAAGGTGCATAAGGCACTTTTTTGAAAATTTTCTGCCACCCTTGTTTCTATACATTCAATAGCTTCATGCCCTCTTAGCCTAGCACCTTGAGCTGTAGGTATAAACCTCTGCTCTAGGCTGGTCCCGTTTCTTAGGAAGAATAAATGGTTCCAAAATTTGCAGCTACCCGAGCTAACGGGGGAGTTTCTACTCCCTCCCACGCCTAGCCGTGCGTGGCTTTGCCGTGTCCGGAGAAAAGGGGATCCTGGGGGTTGAGCCGACGCTGGGTGATTGGACCTTTAAGGCCCCCCGGCAGAGGCAACACACCCCTTTGGCCCCGGCTTCACGTAGACGGCACCCCTGGGCTGACCCACCCAGGGGAAATCGGCAGTCCGCCTTTCCCTATCTCTCTCTCCCTACATCTTCGTCTTTCTTACTTTTCTAGCTTTCCTGTCTACTTCTCTCTTCTGCTTACTTCCAATTTTCTCGGCGGCAAGGGTTAACCCTGTGCAAATAGCCTACCTTGGCCTATGCGCATTGGGTTATAGCAGGGTTGTACGGCTGACGTCTGCAAGCTTTTAGCATCCGCAAACTTGCAGCGTCCCCTCGTTGGGCTCCGTGGTGGGTGGCCGCCAACGCTGCTGAACAACATACAATTAGCATGCAGAAAGCATTTCCTTTACTTAGTGATCGTGCCTCCTCAAAGCGGGTACGCACCGAAGACATATATTTTTTCATCCGGCCAAGACAAATGTTTCCTCTTTCCCACGTTATACACTGTGAAAAAACTAACAAGCAAGCCAGAACTGTATCCCCCCTTCATAGTGGCTAGATGCTTAACCGAAACTCTCGGTGCTGGGTACAAGGTTACCAAAATGGCCAGCGGAGATCTACTTCTTGAGATACGTGACAAAGACCAATTCGATAAGCTGAACACCCTCACAACGTTTGGAGACACACCCATCAGTATTACGCCACACAGGTCCATGAACTCATCTCGCGGGGTCGTATCGGACGTAGATTTGCTTGACCTGACCGAAGCTGAACTTCTGGAAGGATAGAAGAGCCAGAACATGACAAACGTACAGCGTATTAAGATCAGAAGAGATCAAAAGGAAATCCCAACCAAACACTTAGTACTGACCTTTGCTTCGAGCGATTTGCCGGAAACTATTCAGACTGGGTACACAAAGACATCCGTGAGGCCATATATTCCCAACCCCCGCCGTTGCTTCCAATGTCAGAGATATGGCCACGGCTCGCAAAGCTGTCGTGGCCGGAAAACTTGTGCTCTGTGTGGAGTCGTGGGCCATGCGTCCGACAACTGCGAAGCACCTGCACACTGTGTGAACTGTGGCGGTAATCATGCTGCGTACTCACGTTCCTGTTCTTTCTGGAAAAAAGAAAAAGAGGTCATCACTTTAAAGATAAAAGAAAACATTACATTTAAAGAAGCAAGAAAAAGAGTCTTGCCATTTTATGGCCCCACATATGCTGATGCGGCGCGCCAGGGGGCAGTGTCGCACCAGCCCTCGCCACTCCTTCGGCCTGCGCAGAGCGAGCCATTGGCTGTGGCGCCTGCCCCCAAGGCGGCAGTAGTTGAGTCTACTCCGCCTACTATTGAACAGAAACCAGAGACTCCAGGGTCCTCGGGTCTCAAGGCCTCACCTCGCCAGGCGAGGCCCAAGCTTCGAAAAACCAGCTCGCATGAGCGGGCATCCAGTGCCTCCGAGGAGGCAATGGATACGGCGGCACCCCTTGTGCCAAAAGAACGGCGCGGCTCTTTGGAGCGCGCCAAGAGAACTAAAAAGCTCATAACAGGGCCTGATAATAGCCCTGTTATTTGAGCTCGACCTTTCAGCTTAAACAAGTCACTCCCTTAACGTACACACAGCACTACTTTACTTCCAATATGGAAACACAAATTATACAGTGGAACGTCAGAGGACTGCTTAGGAACCTCGACGACGTCCAAGAGCTTTTATACAAACACTCACCTCAAGTGCTGTGTGTACAGGAAACACACCTAAAATCCTCCAATACAAATTTTTTACGTGCTTACGTCATATACCGAAAGGACCGAGATGATGCTGTTGCGTCATCCGGTGGCGTAGCCATTCTTATTAACCAAGGAGTAGCGTGTACACATTTACCACTCCAAACATCCCTTTAGGCAGTGGCTGTTCGAGCGGTACTTTTAAACAAACTCGTCACCATTTGCTCCTTGTATGTGCCTCCCCACCACCGTCTTGAAAGACGCGAATTTCAGTCTTTAATAGACGAACTGCCTGAACCCTATTTGCTTCTTGGCGACCTAAATGCACATAGTGGACTCTGGGGCGATTCTCGCTGTGATGCGCGAGGTCGTCTCATTGAACAATTTCTCTTCTCTTCCGGTGCCTGTTTGTTGAATAGGAAAGAGCCAACATACTATAACGTTGCCAACAAAACTTACTCGTCTATAGACCTCAGCATCGTATCACCTTCACTCCTACCCCTACTGAAATGGAAAATCATAAATAATCTATATGGAAGTGACCATTTTCCTGTAGTGTTGAGTTCACAAACAACATATGAATGTCCTCTACATGTTCCCAAATGGCTGATAAACAAAGCAGACTGGGAACAGTTCCACAACACTACACGTTTGAGTTGGACAGACATATGTAGGTTAAACATAGATGAAGCTGTGAAGTACTTCACAGCTTTTCTAACTGACGCAGCAGCCAGGTGCATACCGCAAACATCTGGAATGCCCGGCAAACGACACGTCCCATGGTGGAACACGGAGTGTCGTAATGCGCGAAAGGAACAGAACAGGGCATGGAGATTGCTGCGCAACTCGCCAACAGCGGAAAATCTTGACACGTTCAAGAAAATAAAGTCTCAAGGAAGGAGAACGCGTCGGCAGGCCAGAAGAGAAAGCTGGCAGTAGTTTTTGTCAGGGATCAATTCATACACACAGGAGGCAAAAGTCTGGAACATGGTCGGTAGGATAGCAGGTAAACAAGTACACACACTTCCACTCGTGAACATACCTTGGAAGATCAGGCAAACTTCCTCGGGGCACACTTTGAACGGGTATTCAGCTCGTCCCACTATACTGACACTTTCCAAAAATACAGAACAAGAATAGAAAAGCAGAAACTTGAACACAAATCCACTAGATACGAGGCATATAACCAAGCTTTCAGTCTAGCGGAGCTCCGAACATCTCTAAACACCTGCAGCACTTCTGCCCCAGGTTCTGACCGTGTGGTGTATGAAATGCTAAAAAACCTACCAGCCGAAACACGAAAAACCCTACTCTGTTTGTACAATGCTATCTGGTTTTCTGGCACTATCCCTATCTCCTGGAAAGGAGGCTATTATTATTCCCATTTTGAAAGAGGGCAAGGACCCTTCTTTAGCTTCAAGTTATAGGCCTATTGCACTTACAAGCTGCTTGTGCAAAGTCTTCGAAAAAATGATAAACTGCCGACTTGTACATTTCTTGAAACAAACAATTTGCTCGATCCATTTCAGTGCGGGTTTCGAGAAAGTAGATCCACCACAGACCACCTTGTTCGTATCGAGGCACAGATCAGAGGACGCCTTCGTCCATAAACAATATTTTCTCTCTGTATTCCTCGATATCGAAAAGGCTTATGATACAACATGGCGTTTTGGAATCCTAAGAGACCTGTCCCACCTTGGTGTGCGCGGAAGAATGTTTCATATAATCGAAAGTTACCTGTCAAACCGGACATTCCGTGTCCGTCTGGGCAGTGTGCTCTCTCAAACATTTGTCCAGGAAACAGGCGTGCCACAAGGTGGCGTGCTTAGTTGCACACTTTTTATTATCAAAATGAATTCTTTGCACTTGTCCATTCCCCGCAATATGTTCTATTGTACATATGTCGACGACGTTCAGCTTGGCTTCAAGTCATGCAACTTGGCCATGTGTGAGCGGCAGGTTCAGCTGGGTTTAAATAAGGTCTCCAAATGGGCAGATGAAAACGGATTTCGACTTAACCCACAAAAAAGCACGTGTGTCTTGTTCTCTCGAAAGAGAGGCATGCACTCGGAACCTGACGTTCGACTGAACGGGCAACGTCTGTCTGTCAAAGCCGAGTATAAATTCTTAGGCTTAATCTTGGACAACAAGTTAACCTTCGTACCGTACATCAAGTATTTAAAAACAAAATGTTTAAAAGCCATGAATGTTATAAAAGTGTTGTCACGTACTCCGTGGGGTAGTGATAGGCAATGCCTCATGAACGTCTATAAAAGCCTCATTCGCACCCGCTTAGATTATGGGGCCGTTGTCTATCAGTCTGCTACTCAAAGTGCCTTGAAGATGCTGGACCCCGTGCACCATTTGGGCATCCGCCTTTCTACGGGTGCTTTTCGCACCAGCCCCGTAGAAAGCCTTTATGTTGAGTCAAATGAGTGGTCGCTTCATCTGCAAAGAACCTACATGTCCTTATTATACTTCCTAAAGGTGAAAGCAGACAAGAAGCACCCCTCATACTCTACTATTAATGACTTGTCGAGCTCCATTCCTTTTCAAAACAGGCCTTCAAGTAGGCAGCCCTTCTCAGTTCGCCTGAAGGGTCTAGCTGAGGACACTGGAATGTCACTCGAACACAGTTTAATGGCTCGTGTAGTATACCCGCCACCGTGGCAGTGGCAGACTATAGACTGCGATGTGTCTTTTCTAGAGGTTACAAAACATGCGCCCATTGCCTATATCCGAACATATTTCCCGGATCTTCAACACAAATACACACGTCCTGAGTTTTTTACAGATGCCTCTAAGTCTAACTCCTCTGTGTCCTACGCTGCTGTTGGCCCTTCCTTTTCGGATGCTGGCCCTCTACATCCAGGCACAAGTATCTTCACAGCGGAAGCTTACGCGATACTTGTAGCAGCTAAACACATTAAACAATTACAAATACAAAAAGCAGTAATTTATACAGACTCCCTCAGTGTGGTAACGGCTCTGCACAGTCTTAAAAAACAAAAAAAAACCCTGTCCTTGTCTCACTTTACTCCATATTTTGCACACTCTACACACTCAACCAACATGTTGTGGTGTGCTGGGTGCCAGGGCACCGTGAGATCCAAGGCAACGTGAGGGCGGATCAGCTCGCTGCATCCGTCCACAAAAACACTGCCCCTACACCCATATCAATCCCGGTCCTTGATCTGAAGCACTCTCTCAAACGACACCTCGGGGACTACTGGCAGAGCAAGTCGGATACACACACACAAAACAAACTACACGTTATCAAGCCACACCTTGGCCATTGGCCACCAGTATCAAAATCACGTCTAACAGAGGTAACACTAACAAGACTCAGGATAGGACACATATACACGACACACACACATCTTTTGTCCGGTGGTGATCCACCATTGTGTGATAACTGTGATGAGGCATTAACAGTTCTTCACGTTTTAATTCAATGTAAACATTTAGACACTCTAAGAAGACAACACTTCCCACTATCCTACCGACAACATATACCTTTACACCCTGCAATGTTCGTCTGTAGGGAACCGCTTTTTAGTTACAAATCATTATTAGCGTTTTTAAAGGAAATTCATAATTTTCATATCATATACCCGGACATACCGTAGCACGACCTCTCTAGAGAGGTTTTTGCTGCGGTGGCTACACAGGAAAGCACTTGCCTCACGGCCCTTGCACGCAAGGGTACTAACGTGTGAGGTACTTGTGCTAATGCCATACATGTCCACCATCGTTTTTTATTATCACCAGCTTTTTTCACCTATTCACACCATGCACACCTTTCACGGCATAGTCATGATTTTATTACTTGTATGTTTTTACCCGCTTTACTGCGACGAATTTTATGGCCCTTATACAGCCGCTAATCACAACCATTGTCCACATTCCTGTCTCATGAACTGGCGCTCTTTGGCCATCAAATGGCCCTTGCGCCAAAAAACACCATATATCATCATCATCAAAATTTGCAGCTGCCTTTCTATTCTTTTTATGTACTTGTGCCAACCACTGAGGCTCCTTTCTTCTAATCTTTTCATTAATCAGAAGGGATGCTTCCCTTCCACAACTGAGAAAGTTGTCCTATTTTCTTTCAAAATCATCTGTCAGTTCACCCCGCTTCTTAGCACGTCTGTGTTCCCTAGAGGCTTCCTGACGTTTTGCTATGGCTCTCTTAACTTGCCCATCCCACCATTTACTGAGTTTGTGTCTCCTTTCTCGGGGTAACTTGTCACGTGCCTTAGCAAGCTCTAGCTCAAAGAATCTAATTCGATTCGTGTATATTCACATGATTTTATTATCGTTAGTGATTACTTTCTCAATCTGTTCAGTTGCTATTTCAATTTGCCTTTCTGGATAAAAATTTTCCTGTAGTTGCTCATCTTGTCTCCTTCCCACTTTCACTGCTCTTCCAAAACTTAGCTTGATGCGTTTGTGATCACTACCCAGACTTCTGGAGCCACCTTCATCTATGTGCATTCCCCTGAGCTTATCATACATCTTATGTGACATCAGTGCATAATCTATCGTCGACTGCAGCCTTCCTACCTCCCATGTTATTTGCCCTTCACACTTCTCGGTACTGTTGCAAATGATCAAATCAAGCCTTTAACACATATCCATGATCATTTTGCCTGTCGGGTCGGTATACCCATCTATATCTTCTATGCGCGCATTCTTGTCTCCTAGTATGATTATCTCGCACTTTCTTCCGAACTCCCGAATGTCATATGTTATACATTCCACCATTGCCTGGTTTTCCTCTCTGGCGCCTTTGCTACCATCCACAAGTACACGAAACCTAGAAGTGTCATCTGCCCAGCTACTTTCCTGTCTAAGCATAAATGCTCCGTGCATCCCTGCTTGACGCTTTGCCAATCCATACTTTTACGTATAAATGCCCCAACTTCTCCCTTCTTTTTGCTGTCTTCTGTTCTATTGCAATATTCCCATACGTAGTCCGGATTGCAAGGTGGTTGCTCCACGTGCAACCGCCTTGCATGTGAATGGAAGGATAGATTGATGTGGCTGTACTCTTTAGATCGGGCGAAAACTGTGCACGCCCCCACGCGGCTCCTCCTCAGAGATTTCAGTGCGCTACGTAAGCGCCACTTGCTGCTCATCACACTTTTCGTTCTAGCCACTGTACCACTGTTACATTGGCTAGAATACCACTCTTTACGTTTTGCAGCCACAGCGTTCATGGCGCCCCCTGTATTTAAAATGCTTGTGATATCTGTTTAATTACCAATAAATGCTAATTTACTCGCTAAACACATGTGTAGTAATATTTTTGTAGGTTTAACGTATTATATATAATGTAAATACAAGGTCAAAAGCGGTATCAGCGTCGGTACAGAAGCAGCAAGAGCTAGCCGGATGTACGGGCAGCGTCGCAGCAGCAACCAGGCAGTCTTAGCTCGTGCCTCGTGCCAACGTGTCGATTTCGCAACAGTAGTGGGCATTCCTCTTCACTACACTTCGTCCCCCATCGGAAAAGGAGCCATCCTGGCGACTCACGGTGAACAGAGTACGAGCGGATCGTAATAAGGTTTCAGCCGCTGTAAGTGTACAGTTTCACGTCCCCGAAAGCGCTGGTCTGTGGATGGTGTAACGGGTTCAACGTTGTAGTTAACTGGTGAAGTCTGCGAGACAATGCGGTAGGGTCCCAGGTATTTTGAAAAAAAACTTCGAGGAAAGGCCTGTAGGCACAGCGGGAACCCAAAGCCACACAAGAGTGTCCGGAACAAAGTTAGGGTACAGGTGGTTATCGTCACGCCGAGATTTTTGTCTTCATTGGTCGATGGTTGTGAACGACTGGGCGAGCCTACGGCATTCCTCGGCGCGGCGGGCAGCTTCAGAGGAGATGGGCGTAGACTCGGAGGAATCGGGGTTGTAGGGCAGAATGGTATGTAGTGTGGTGGAAGGGTCTCAGCCATATAACAGGAAAAATGATGAAAAGCCCGTAGTCGCCTATGGAGCAGTATTGTAGGCGTATATCACAAAAAGCAGAACGAGGTCCCAGTCGGAGTGGTCAGAGGCAACATACTTTGATATGATATCCCCTAGGGTATGGTTGAATCTTTCCGTCAATCCATTCGTCTGTGGATGGTAGGCGGTGGTAGTCCAGTGAATGATACGGCATTCGGCAAGGAGAGCGCTGACGACTTCAGAGAGGAATACACGTCCTCTGTCGCTGAGAAGTTCACGTGGCGCACCGCAACGGAGAATGAAGTGCCGCAGGAGAAAAGAAGATACGTCGCGTGCTGTGGCAGCAGGCAAAGCGGCTGTTTCTGCGTATCGCGTCAAATAGTCGACAGCGACAACAATCCAACGGTTTCTGGAAGCCGTAAATGGAAGAGGCCCGTACAGATCGATCCCAATGCGGTAAAAAGGCTAGGCTGGGCAAGGGATTGGCTGGATCGGACTAGAAGTATGATAAGGCAGAGCTTTCCGTCGTTGGCACTGCGGGCATGACTGAATGTACTTGCGCAAAATGGTGTACATGCCTCGCCAATAAAACCGGGAGGAAAGCCGAGCGTATGTTTTGAAGATGCCCGCATGCGCCCACTGAGGGTCAGCGTGGAAAGCTGAACAGATTGCAGCACAAAGATGGCGAGGTATGACCAGTAACCACTTTCGGTCGTCAGACTTGTAATTCCTGCGATAAAGGAGGTCATCGCGGACCTCAAAGTGAGCCACTTGACGGCTCAACGTTCGAGAAGATAGAGAAGTCGACGGATCTGAAAGGAATCGCAGAAGAGAGCTGATCCAGTCATCCTTGCGTTGCTCAGACGCCATGTCACAGTTTTCTGGGAACGCAACCATTTCGTCCACGGCAGATAAACATGCAGAGCTTTCGGAGGACATAGGTGAGCGTGATAGAGCGTCGGCATCAACGTGACGTCAGCCAGACCTGTAGACAACACGCATGTCGAACTCTTGCAACCGCGAAGCCCACCGAGCTAAACGGCCGGATGGGTCCTTCAACGTGGATAACCAACAAAGCGCATGGTGATCGGTGACTACGTCGAAAGGACGACCATATAGGTACGGTTGAAATTTACCTAGAGCCCATATAATTGCCAGACACTCCTCTGTCACAGAATAGTTCTCCGCTTTGGTGAGGGTACGGCTTGCGTATGCGACTACGTACTCCTGGAATCCCGATTTGCGCTGCGCGAGCACGGCGCCGAGTCCAACACCGCTGGCATCGGTGTGTACCTCTGTAGGAGCAGTCGGGTCGAAATGACGCAAGATTGGCGGCGAGGTTAACAGGTGGCGCAACTTTTCGAAAGCATCGTCACAGGCGGGTGACCAAGCGTATCTTTTCGAGTCACTACGTAGAAGTTCAGTCAAGGGGGCGGTGATCATAGCAAAATTCCGAATAAAGCGGCGGAAATACGAGCAGAGGCCAAGAAAGCTGCGCAGATCCTTCAGAGACGCAGGTTTAGGGAACTCTGCAACTGCCCGAAGCTTGGCGGTGTCAGGAAAAATATTCTCTTTAGATACAACATGACTGAGGATGGTGAGCTGACTTGCGCTGAAGCGGCATTCAGGTTGAGCGGAAGGCCGGCGTCAGTTGGACACTGCAGTACTTTATCTTGCCTGCGGAGTTGCGTTGGAAAATCTGGTGAAATTTTAACTACGTCATCCAAGTAACAAGGCATGTTTTCCGCTTCAGGCCCCGCAAAAGATTGTCCATCATCCGCTCTAATGTTGCGGGCGCGTTGCAAAGACCAAAAGGCATGACACAGAATTCGTAAAGGCCATGGGGTGTGACAAAGGCCGTCTTAAGCTGATCTTCAGGTGCCGGAGGGACTTGCCAGTAGCCACTCCGTAAGTCAATAGAAGAGAAGAACTCCGCATCTTGGAGGCAGTCAAGGGCATCGTCGATTCTCGGTAACGGGTAAACGTCCTTTTAAGTTATTTTGTTAAGACGATGGTAGTCAACACAGAAGCGAATTGACCCGTCCTTCTTCTTAACGAGAACGACTGGAGATGCCCAGGGGCTGTTCGAAGGCTGGATGACGCCACGCTTGAGCATGTCAGCTACTTGGTCATCGATAACCTGGCGCTCGGCTGCGGACGCGCGATAGAGTCTTTGACGCAATGGCGCATTGGTACCTGTGTTGAGGCGGTGACACACGGCTTACGTGCGGCCGAGGAGAGTATGCTGGCAGTCGAAGGAATAACGGAACTTGTTCAGCAGTCGTAGAAGCTGAGCACGTTGAGAAACAGTTAACGTGTCGGCGATGGAACTGTTCAGTACGTAGGGAACTAGACTCGGCGATTGAGTTGCAAGACACCATGATAAGGGCAAAAGAGTGCGGCGGTATGATAACGTCTTCAGCAACAAATAGTTTGTCCCCGGTTTCATGAGAATTATATAATGGGGCGTCCTCAAACACTTCAAATGCCACCTCAGCGCGAGAGCAGTCGATGACGGCCTTATAAGCGGAGAGAAAATTCCAGCCCAAAATGAGGTCATGGGAGCAGGAATCCAACACAAACAATTCAACGACATAAATGAGGCCATCAATCGCGACGCGAGCAGTACAGGCAGCGGCCAGTGTGACGTGATCTGCGCTGGCTCTACGAAGTGATATACTTGCTCGTGGCGACATTACTTTTTTGAGCAAGCGGCAGAATCTAGCACTTATCACTGAAACTGCAGCACCGGTGTCGACAAGAGCGAGTGCAGTGACGCCGTCCACATGTACGTCCAGAACATTCGTTGGTGAAGTGAGAGGCCTTGGTCTTTTTGCTGGCGACGCAGTTCCTGCCTATGGAACTGCGGCAATTAGTATTCCCGCTTCGGCGATGAAGGACGACGACGCATCGACGATGGCGAGTGGCGTCGAGGTGATGGCGAGCGGCGGTTAACAGGAGGGCGGTGGTCGGCGTACGTTGACGTCTTGTCGGGGGGCTGAGAGCCTGTGAACGAAGGGCGTGGTGGCACATAAAGGGCAGGTTCGAAGGTCTGGTCGTAGCTATGGCGGTAGACAGGAACGCACCGACGGCAGTATCGCGCTATGTGGCCAGGTAGCCCACAGGCAAAGCATATTGGATGATTTTCGAGTGTACGCCATTGTCCACTACTCTGGACGAACCTTGGCTGAGCGAACCAAGGAGTGGGTCGGAGCGGCACGGCTGAGGGAAGTGACGTAAAAGTCTGAAGAGGTGGTTGAGCCGCCACTTCAGCATAGCTTAGAGGTGCATTTACCTCGGCACAGGCAACAGGGTTTGGCAATGGTGAAGTGTCACGGGCAGATGGCAGAGCCGCGCAAACTTGCTCCTGGATGACCTGGCGAATGTTTGCTGGCATAGGTGACAGTGGTTGGCCGGCTGTTGATAGCAGCAATAGCTGACGAGCGACCTCAACACGAACAAACTCCTTGATCTGCGATAGCAGTGACTGAAGGTCAGATGTGGTGGTCAGGCTTGAGAGGGTGTTATCCGGGACGTCAGGGCATCGCGTGAGAAGACGCTGTCGTCGCAGCTCGCCGAAACTTTGACACAACTCGATGACCTCAGAGACAATGACAGGGTTCTTGGAGAGCAGCATTCGAAAGGCGTCGTCGGTAATGCCTTTCATGATATGTCGCACCTTGTCAGTTTCTGCCATCGACGGGTCGACACGCCAGCAGAGGTCGAGGATGTCCTCGATGTAGCTGGTTGATGTCTCACCAGTTTGTTGGGACCGGCTTTGTAGGCGTTGCTCTGCGCGAAGTTTGTGCACACCAGGGCGTGCAATGACATCTTCAATACAGGCATTGAAGGTCGTCCAAGTGGGGATATCCGCCTCATGGTTTCTGTACCACAGCTTGGCAACATCCTTTAAATAAAACATCATGGTACCAAGCTTTGTGGGATCGTCCCGTTTGTTAGTAGCGCTGGCTCGTTCATGAGATTCCAGCCAATCCTCAACGTCTTTCTCGTCGGTGCCACTGAAGATGCCGGGTTCTCGCAAGAGCTGGGCACCGGGAGCTCCTGCGTGGCGAAGCCGGTGGGGGTGTGAAGACAGCGTCGTCAGGCATGACGGACGGCAGCTTTCGGCTACGCAGTTCCAGGACTGGGGAAGACCACAGCACTCTCCACCAAAATATAATGTAAATGCAAGGTCACAAGCGGTATCAGCGTCGGTACAGAAGCAGCAAGAGCTAGCCGGATGTACGGGCAGCGTCGCAGCAGCAACCAGGCAGTCTTAGCTCGTGCCTCGCGCCGACGTGTCGATGTCGCTGCAGTAGTGGGCATTCCTCTTCACTACATATTAAATAATATTTTATAATAATAATTCGCTTTCAGTAATGTTTTTTAAATGTGAGGTCACTCTCGTGCGGCGCAGAAACCACTTCTGTGTGGGGCGGGCAACGTGTCTGGCTGCTGCGCCGCGCGACGCTGGAGACGCTGCTTAATTTTAAATACTCTCCGGGCTACAATATTGATTTATACATTTTGTAGATGATGTGTGTATCTACACAAATCTATTCGACAGGATATATCTTGCTTTCAAAATTTTGTTTCAGTACTTCTTTTAAGGGAAAGAAAAGGGGAGGGAGTATGGGCTGATAAAGAGCGGCCTCACCAAGAAACAAGACTCACGCACTGCACTCTAACCCTCCCCCCCCCACCCGCACCTCTTTGTGTCTTCTAAGATTATAGTCTTTGAAAAAAGAAACAAAGAAATAAGTGAACGTCCTATATTCGTTTCGCTCCTTTTGTATTCGTTGTAGCACTTGCATCATAAGTCACTGTGCAGTGTCCCTCGTGGGAGATGAATTAGGGCCTTTCTCGGGTATTTCATGAATCTCTATATATGCCATTGTGACCTACATAAATTGCCCACCTGACTGTTACTAAAAAAATTAAAGAAGCAGTACAATACGCACGAAGACAGCGAGCTCCACTTTCTCCTACTTACCAGTTGAAAAGAGGCTCTTCCGTTATTATTTCAGTTTATTAGTAGCCTCAAGGTCGGAAGGCATTACAGAAAGAAGTGGTACATTTGATAATAAATAAAAGATTAACAGTTACTTGGAAGTAAAAAAAAACAATACAAAGTGTAAGTTATTAAGGAATTTTACTTAGGAGATATAACAGCATCGCTGTGAGAGTAAAAAGAAATGAAGTTTCTTGTGATGCAGTGTTAGCTATGTGAACAAACGGGTTGTGCTGAAAGAACATATATTCGATAAGTATGCTGATAGACAAAACATTTACGGAACGTTTGCCCGTCCTCTTACATCTTCATGGTGTTCTCTCAGACATTACTGTTAAAAGTACTGTATTTCAGCTAAATAAGCAAAAATGACACAGTAAATTAGCTTTTTTTATTGTAGTTTCGGTTTCCACCTTGCCGACGCCGACGAAAAGTGGTCGTGTGCCGCCACCGTCCATTTTTGCCCGGCGTGCGCCGCCGCCGCGCCGCCGGTCGAAACCGCCTCTGGGCACACCTCCAGCTCTGGCTGCCCGAGAGCTGCCAGAGGTCTGAAAATCGAAGAGCCCCACTTTTCCTTCTTCAAAAAGTACAATGTCATTTTGAGTCGCAGAAGTTGTAGATTCTTTGTACGTTTTTTTTAAAGCAAAATTATATGATGTTTACTTCGCTATATCACATTGGCACATTTATTCACGCTTAGCAGTCAATTCAAGTTCAAAGTTTATGGTCATCGTTGGTGTGTGCGCGCAATAATAAATAGCATCAAGTTACGATTCTGGGCTCCTCTATATTATGAATAGCTTAATTTCTTTAGATATGTACAATAATAAAGCAAAAATTTTTCTATTGAACAAAATCTCTCGAAATTTTGTTTAGTCTTGTAAAAGACAATTGAGTTGTCGAAATGTCATCTCCAGCACCCACCCTCTGTTGTTAACATATTCTTGATGGCTCCGCACTGAGTAATTTTTACTAATATTTACTATTAAACCTCTATCTAGCGAAACCATCTTACGAAGTTACTAATCTAACGAAGGGTTTACATTCACCACCATATATGCTTAGGATGTAGCGTTGTCCTCAACCAAATTTAGAAGTTTTTCCCTAAAATAGTTCAGTAAAACAGCAGCGATTTTCTTCAAATTTGGCTGCAACAGGTTTGAGCATGGGCTCTGACACTAACACATTGAAACATTCATGTGCCCTAGCTTTAATTTTAAGGAGCCGCATGCCGTACCCCTGTGCAGCAAAACGATGGATAAAGCCTTTGGTAGTGTTCTCACGTTCGAGATGGTAGCAGAGGTGATGGTGGTTGCTTTTGTTATTTCATGGCTTATGTGACAGAAAGCACTGATCATTCCTAGCCTTTCTGTAGCCTGGAATGCTCACACGCCCACTGCACTGATTCTCATTGTCATCGCATACCGGTAGCTTGGCCCAGCCTCGTGGCCGGCGTCACTGAGAGACAGTGTCCCTCCTCTATGTCAAATTTGCCCTTGCGGATTTTTATCCACTTTCATCCACTCTCACATTACATACTGCATTGAATCTTGGGGATGGACTTATAAGACTTACCTCGAACCTATTCGAATATTACAGAAACGATCTCTAAAAACAATAACATACTCTAAGAATGATCATCCGAGTAAAACACTTTAACGAAATGCAAATTTTACCTTTTGATGCATTGCGTAAAGCAAAGACAGCCTGCTGCGTAAATAATATCATACGGCACAACAACCCTTTCGATGCATCCTTGTTCTACACTACTTCTCGGCCCACTAGAAATGCTTCGTGTGGTAACTTCAATCTGCCCCCCCCCCCCCCAAACAACGCGTATAGAGAGCGTCAGTTGCCGTTTATAGGAGCAAAAATATGGAACAGCTTGCCGCCTGAAATAAAGAAAGCCCAAAATTTTAACACGGCTATAAATATTTTTTATCTAAGCTTAAATGATGCGAGCCAACTTTGCGATTATTTGTTTCCTGGCATGTCACATTGCAGTCACAGAAACATCATACAAGCTGGATGGTTATTTGGTGTGTGCAATTTTCAAAATGCGTGCCGCTGTTCTGGATTGTGAATCTTGTTGTGGCCTAGCAACGAATGTTGTATTTGTATTGCATTTGGGAATACAGATACTGGTATTGTTGGCTACTTAATATGTCACTGAGTTGTCTTGTTTATGTTATTATGTACACGTTAGCGATTTTCTTGCGTTGGTGCACCTTTTGACACTACCACAATTATAGCTTTTATTATCGTTTGGCACGAAGATTGCATGCGAAAAATGCTTGTAGTAGTACTGTACAACAACCCTGTGTTTTTGAGTGTGTTTCTTTTTTATGTAACAGTAAGCCTGCATCACTGCATACACTTTTTTTTGGACCCAGGACTAGCCATTGGCTACGGGTCCAAGCAGTCTGATGATCTTTTGTATTGTATGATTCAGCAAATAAAAAACACAAAGGTCGGGCTAGAAGTACCTCCTTGCTATTCTAGTCAGCCTGTGTTCTTGTACAAGCCACAAATATATGGCTCTTTTGCATGATGAAATACTGAGGGAAGGGGTCTAGAGAAGCTCAAAGTTTCGACAATTTATTCATCATATCCTGCATCGAAAACTATAGGCACACACGTGTGGAGTAAGCTAAGTTCACATTGAGAGCATACTAATTATTCGCAATCTGTGAACTTGCTATCTACCTACTAGAAAGACAATAAAGTATCACTGATACCTAATGAACCTCGTGATTTTATACGGAATGCCTCCACCCCTTTTAAAGCAGTTGTGTGCCTGCTCATACGGATAACCAGAAGATCATTAAGGCACGGCTCACACTTATGACAATCGCGATGCGTCAGCAAACGTGCCCCATCTTTATCTTCTAACGAAAGCTCATGTTTCTGTGCATGCTCATCCACGTATATTCTTGCTAGGCCAACATTTTTTTCTTTGTGTTGCAAGGGCCATTTGATGGCCAAAGAGCACCAGTTATTGGGACAAGAGATGTGAACAATGATTGTGATTAGCGGCTGTATAAGGACATCAAAATTCCTCGCCCTAAGGTGGGTAAAATCATAGAAGTAATATAATCATGACCATGCCATAAAAAGTGTGTGGTGTTAATGGATGACGAAAGTTTGTGATAATAAAAACCATGGTGGACATGTATGGCATAAGCACTAGTGCTTCGGTCGCCGTGAGGCAAATGCTTTGTTGAGTGCAGCCACCGCAGCAAAGACCTCTCTGGAGAGGTCGTGGTACAGAATGCCCGGGTATATGATATGAAAAGTACGAACTTCTCTCAAAAAAGCTAGCAATGATTTATGTGTGAAAAGTAGTTCCCTACCAACAAACATTGCAGGATGAAGTGGTATCTGTTGTCGGTATGGTAATGGAAAGTGTTGTCTTCTTAGCGTGTCTAATTCTTTACACTGGATCACAATGTGAAGGACAGTGAGCGCTTCTCCACTTCTATCACATAAAGATGGATCACCACTAGACGAAAGAAATGAATGTGTAGTGTATGTATGTCCTGTTCTTAACCTTGTAAGTATTACTTCTGTGTGGCATGGTTTTGATACTGGCGGCCAATGACCAAGTTGCGGCTTGATGACATGCAATTTATTACCTGTGTGTGTGTCCCATGTGCACTGCCAATAACCCCTGAGCTTTCGTTTTAGAAAAGGTTTCAAGTCAAGTGCAGGAATCGGTATCAATGTATTGGTAGCAGTTTTCTTGGCGAATCCAGCTAGCTAGTCTACCAGAATGTTGCCTTGTATTTCGCTGTGTCCTGGCACCCAACAGACTACAACATGCTGCTTGCATGAGTAGACTGTGCATAAGAGAGAATAAAGCGAGACAAGGACAGGGTTTTTGTGTTTTTTAAGAGTCTTCAGAGCTTTTACTGTGCTTAGGGAATCTGTATATATTATTGCCTTCTGTAGTTTTATTTTTGTGTTGTGTTTAATAACTTTAATAACCGCAAGTATATCGCATAAGCTTCGCCGGTGACCATACTTGTATCAGAGTGCAGGACGCTGGCTTCTGAAAAGGATGCGCCGACGGCTGCGTACGAGACAGAAGTGTTGGACTTTAAAGCATCCATAAATAACTCGGGACATGTTTTTTATGTCGTAGTTCTAGGAAGTATGTCTGAATATGTGCAATTGGCGCGTGCTTCATAACCTCTAAGAAATACGTGTCGCAGTCTATCGCCTGTTACTGCCACGGTGGCAGGCATACTGCGGGAGCCATCAAACGGTGTTCAAGTGGCACACCGGTTTCCTTCACTAGGCCCCTAACATAGGGTGAGTAGGGCTGTCTCAGAGAAGGCCGTTTTTGAAACACAGCAGAACTTGACATGCCAATAATTATCAAATGTGAAGGGTGTTCCTTGTCTGCGTTCACTTTAAGATAATATTTAAAAGACATGTAACATCTCTGTAGGTGGAGCGACCATTCGTTCAATTCCACGTACAGGCTTTCCACGGGGCTAGTGCGAAAAGCACCCGCACAGAGGCGGATGCGTAGCTGACGATAAGAATCGAGCATATTAAGGGCAGTAGGTGTCGTAGACTGATATGCTATTGCCCCAAAGTTTAGGCGGGTACGTATGAGGCTTTTATATAAATTCATTACATACTTCTTGTCACTTGCCCACACTCTAAAAAAAGAGCGAGTAAAAGGGTATCTTTTTGTCCCACAACAATAATCGTCATCTATATTGCGTTCCATCCTTGCGCTATCGCTCCGCGCCCGCTACATTCCGGTCACGATCGACATGCCCATTATCAGGGTTACATTTCATTCTCGATAGAAAAGTGGCCAGCACCGAGTTTTCAAGAAAGGAAGCGCACGAAAGCCTGATGACGATTATTGTTGTGGGATAAAAAGACACCCTTTTTACTCGATATTTTTTAGAGTGCACGTAGTGCGTGACAACACCTTTTGAACGTTCATTGCTTTCATGCACTTGTTTTTTAAATACTTCATGTGTTGTTAGTGACGCCATGTTGGTGTTGTGCGTAGCGAGTGACGCGTTGTCGGTGTTATCGAACTCGTTCGGCGGAGAGAATTTCTCTGATTACTTTCAGCAATGGTGTCCGAAGAAACCGTCAAGAAGTCAAGGATTTTTCACTGAACGTAGAATGCCCCGAGAATGCTGCCAGCTCACCAGCAGCGAGTTGTGCGTCCCGTCTTTTCGTGCGTTAGTGTTTCTTCACGCTCGTGAGTCACTTTGATTGTGTTTATTATATAATATCCTTCAGCGAACTCAAAATAAAAGCCTAGCTTTTCTTGTGCATTGCATGTAGCCCAATCACAGTGGGTATTACGGAGTACCGCATGCGGCCAACACGCTCGAGCTCGACAAGCGAAGCGAAATGGCTAGAAATGAAACGTGCAGTTACGACTACAGACCACGCCTCTCTGCTAACTTCTCCTGCACTTCATCAGTACCGTCTGAATGACGTTCTTGTTCGACGAATTTGCAACATCCGAACCTGCAAGACCCGAGTGCTGTGAGTTGCACACTGTTTGAGTTTGATCATGGCTGTGACAGTAGCGCTACTCAATGGGAAGTTATATGCTTGTGTTCCGCTAAAAGAGCAACTCCATGGTGCTTACAGCGCAAGTAATGACGGCGGCGTATTATGTTTGCAAACCATCGCTACATTAAACAGTCGGTATGGTCCTGTGCGCCGCTATGGCGCACTACTCGCTAATGACCCACTACTGCGGCAAACTCGTCAGGCTAGCGGGGCACAAATTATCTCAGAGTGCCGTTCAGTTTGTGAGGGTGCTGACACTCCCTGTAAAGTTGTTTGCGCCGCGTGACGCACGTGTCTCGCCCAAAAGCCGCCTTTCGTGTTACAACCACCAGGCGATTGGTAGCGTTGTGTTCGCGTTGAGCACCACTATCATCATCATGGTTGTTACAGTGGTAGCGCCGGCGGTGATCCCTGGCGGATGGAGCCTTGGTGGCAGGCGAGAGCGAGTCTCTTCCTCGCGTGGCGGTTGCCGCGAACGGTTGTCTCTAGCGTGGGTCCTCGGCGCGTGGCACCGCGGGCCGCGCGTCGGGGGCCCTCGTGTTAAGTCAAGCGTTGGCTACGCGGCCTTGGGTGTGTCATTGTGTTTGTCATGTTATTGTGTGTTTGTCGTGTTATGGTGTTTGTCATGTTATTGCGTGTTTGTCGTGTTGCTGTGTTTGTCATGGAGTGTATGGTAATATTATGTTCGGATGTCTTAGTGGGTTCGTCACGATGTATTGATTCGAGTGACGATACCGTAGTTCAAAACAGTTAAATGAATGTATATGTTGTTTCGTTTGTACCGACCGTGTCAACTGTGTCCGTTCACTCTAAGAGCGTGGCATGGCCCTCACTCGCCACTTCGATACCTCACAATTTCCTACGTGAGTTCGAGTTCGAACAGTTTTCTGTAGCATGCGCAGGATTACGCAAGGCGTCGTTGATGCTCAGTCAATCAGCTGACACCATCACCCTTCGCACTACGGCAAGAAATGAGGTAGCGAACATATAGCAGTGTATCGTTTGGGAGAGTATTTTGGTCCGATATACCTTCATTCGACGATCAAGAGTTCATCCGGGGAAAGCGGCATGGGGCGTACGTCCGAGCATCTTATCTTTACCCATGCAAATTCACCCGTTGAACACCCTCCCGCAGCCATCTTGGATAGAAAGGCATGCGCACATCGAGGCACCCTAATCTTGGATTGCAAGGCGCACCACCTATAGCCCGTCGGCATTGCGAATATCAACTCAACCACAGCGACCACGTGTCAGGCTCATCGTGTTTGGCCACTTATAGTAGAAGGCTACGGGAAAAACATTACGACAAACCCGAACATCAGTGACCCACAAGTTGCCCTTGTTCGGGCAGCTTGTTTGTCATCCGTGAAGACAGGCGCCCACATCGATCGTTACGCGCAGCATGCACTGGGACAACACGCATATGTTTGTCATGAGATGCATGTAATAATATTACACGCGACGCTTGGTATGAATTACCTCACAGATTTCCACATGCATACAATTATGTTGATGGTGGCCTCCTCAGCAGTATATACTGTATGGAATGGAATGGAAAAACTTTATTTCGGTCCTGCAGGACGCGCTTAGCGCGTAGCGGGCGTCTCCCACGTAGGGACCGACAGGGAGTACCTGGCGGCCGCTTCGTGGGCCTGCTGGACGGCCCATCGCTGGTCGGCGAGAAGTGAGCTCCTGAGGGACCTCTCCCACTTGCTTGAGGTAGAGTCGGGAGGAGTTGTTCTACACTCCCAGAGCATATGTTCGAGTGTCGCTGTGTGTCCACATGATGGGCATGTGTCGCTGGGGTATGCATCGGGATAATAAACGTGAAGCGTGGCAAGGTTTGGGTACGTGTGTCAAAGTCAAAGTTTATTTCACCAGAGAAATTCTGGATGGGCTTCAGGGATAAAGCTGCTCGAGGCAGCTTGACTTGGTCCCTGAAGACCCTTTACAATTGGCAGCATACGACGTTAACAGTACAAAATGGGCTTGTAAGATCATACGTAAATATACATGAGTAATATTGTAAAAATTGCAGTTTGAATTACATCAAGCAATAACAATAGCATACAGAGAGTCAAAATGAGATTATGCATTTAAACGTTTAGTACAGCATAAACAACTTTGTAATACAGAAAGGTACAGAAAGTATAGAAATTTTACGGAATAGCAATATCGCGTAATGATCAAACACAGAATATTGAAAATAGAAGAATGCGGTATGACAAGATAAGCTAAAGTTTGCATAGTCAAGACATATCAATGCGAGGGCTACAACATAGACGTAAAAAATTCACGCAACTGCCGGTGTGTAGCAGTAGTAAGTTCGGTATATTCATTTAGGATAGATGGCAAATTATAGTGCAATGCTTGTAAGTTGTATGTTGTTCGGTAATGAGGAACAAACCACGCTAAAGTATGTCTCGTACTTATGGTAGTGTCATTAAGTTTTAGGTGGGATATAGTTTCCAGGAATTTTTTATAAGTGTCGGAAAAGTAGAAAGCTTGTAAGACCCGAAATTTGTATAAGTGCTGAACCCGCATGACAGTGTATTCTTGAAAGACTGTTCTAGTTGAGGCCAGGTAGGGAATATCTGCAATATGTCGGAGAATCTTCTTTTGCAGAAGCAAGATTTTATTTAGGTTCTGTTTAGTTGTGGTGATCCAAACCAGGTTGCAGTAGTTGAGGTGGGATGCGTGTGTCTGTAATAGGCGTAGGGTTAATGCCTGCGGTCGGTTAAGTTTCGGATGTGGGGGTGGAAAAATGCGGCGTTCTAAGTAAAAGTGCTTTGTAATTTCATTGTACGTAATTGGTGCATCCCGATTGGTATCCAACCCAGCAAGATGAGGTTGCCCTGTGGCAGTGCGGTCGGTAAGTGCGCGCGCTGCATCATGGGCGATCTCGTTGAGGTTGGGTAGGGCACCCGGCACCTGGCCGAGATGGGCGGGGAACCAGATGACAGTGTGGTGCTTCAGGGCACTCGGGTCCGCATTGCGCAGGATACGTAACGCCTGGTCGGAGATGACTCCGCGTTCGAAGGCTTTGATGGCCGGCCTGGAGTCGCTGTAGATGAATTCCCGTTTGCTGTCGAGCATAGCTATAGCTATAGCTACTTGCTCCGCTACTTCGGGGTTTCGGGCGAGGATTGTGGCTGAGGTAAGAGTCTGCTGCGCGGATGATACCGCGACCGCAGCGAAGGCTTGGTTGTTGCGATAGGCAGCGGCGTCCACGAACGAGACGTTGTCCGCTTCCATGTCTATGCGCTTGAGAATGGCGGTCGCCCGCGCAAGGCGCCTGCCTCTGTTGTATTCGGGGTGTACATTTCGTGGTATGGGAGCGATCGTAATAAGGTCGCGGATTTCACGGGGAATTAGAGTCAACTCTGGGGGGTCCCTGGCCCTCGAGGAGAAGAAGCCGAGCTCGCGCAGAATATGGCGGCCCGCCTTGGTTGTAGTGAGTCGGGTCAATTGCACACGTTCCTGAGCTTCGGCGATCTCTTCTAGCGTGTTATGTACGCCAAGCTCGAGGAGTTTGTACGTTGGAGTGGTGATAGGGAGGCCAAGGGCTCGTTTGACCACCTTGCGAATAAGCGCATTGAGTTGATCGCGCTCAGCACGTAGCCACTTGTGTATAGCGGCAACGTACGTAAAATGGCACAAAACAAACGCGTGTACGAGACGCAGCAGGTTGTCTTCTTTGAGGCCATGGTGCCTGTTGGCTACTCTACGTACGAGTCGTATGGCATTCTCGGTCTTAGTCCTGAGCTTGTGTACTGTTTGGGTGTTGGTTCCGCGGGACTCGATGATCATGCCGAGGACCTTGATGGTGTCTACCCTGGGTATAGTACGACCATCTCTGGTGTGGAGGGTGATATTGCGTTCCGCCGGAGGTTTCCACCCTTTGGGCTTGGCACCCCGGCGTTTGGGCAAATATATCAACAGCTCCGACTTCGCAGGTGAGCACCTGAGACCGGTGTGGTCGAGGTAAGACTCGGTGGTGTCGATAGCCTCTTGCAGGGCGGACTCAATGAAGCCATCCGACCCTGTGGAGCACCATATGGTTACATCATCCGCATAGATAGTGTGATTTAGCCCGTCTATTTTTGAAAGTCGTTCGGAAAGCCCGATCATCACGAGGTTGAAGAGCGTGGGTGAGAGGACGGATCCCTGAGGAGTGCCCCGCTGTCCGAGCTCCACTTCTTCCGACACTAGGTCTCCTACGCGGAGGACGGCTCTGCGCCGAGTGAGAAAAGAGCGGATAAAGTAGTAAAATCTATGACCTAGGCCGAGGGCTGCGATCGCTTTCAAGATTGACGAGTGCGTTATGGTATCGAAGGCCTTTTCTAAATCGAGACCGAGTATTGCACGAGTGTCCCGAGTGTTTCCGCCATCTAGAATTTGATGCTTTAGGAGTAACATGGCGTCTTGTGTGGATAACCCTGGTCGGAAGCCAATCATGTGGTACGGGATGTAGTCGTTATCTTCGAGGTACCGACCAACCCTGTTGAGGACGACGTGCTCAGCCACTTTGCCCACGCACGACGTGAGAGATATGGGGCGTAGGTTATCTAGGCTCGGCGCCTTTCCCGGTTTGGGTATCAGAACCGTGTGAGCTAGTTTCCAAGCATCGGGTATCTCACCCTTTTTCCATATCTCGTTGATAGTGTCAGTGAGGTAAGTGACAGAAGAATCGTCCAGGTTGCGTAGGAGCTTGTTGGTGATGCCATCGGGGCCAGGGGCTGAGCGGCCATTGAGCTCATGGAGAGCTCGGCGTACATCTTCAATAGAAAACTCGGCGTCTAAGTTAGTGTTGTTGCTGCCAGAGTAATCAGGGTGAGGGGTCACAGGGCCCGTGGGGAGCGGGAGATATTTTTCCACGAGGTTCTTGACAACATCTTCCGGTGACACTGTTTGTTTAGCCTGATGAAGTATCTTCACGATCGAATGACGCTGATTTGTGCGGGTGTTGGTTTCATTGAGGAGGTGTTTGAGTAAGTTCCACGTTTTGCCATTTCGAACCTGACCATCAATCGAATTACAAATTTCGTCCCACTGCTGTTTTGAAAGGATGCGGCAGTGATCCATCATGGTCTTGTTCAGCTGAGATATGCGTTTGCGTAACCTCCGATTAAGGCGCTGGCCCTTCCACCGGGCCAATAGAGACTGTTTGGCCTCTAGTAGGTGGGCGAGACGACTGTCCATCCTTTCGGTTGGAAGGTCTGTGGTGATAGTTTTCGTTGCCTTGTTTACATCAGCTTTGAGCTGGGCCGTCCACGTCTCGAGGCTCGGTGGGGTATAGGGAGGAGG
Source organism: Rhipicephalus annulatus (assembly GCA_013436015.1). Classification (NCBI taxonomy): domain Eukaryota; kingdom Metazoa; phylum Arthropoda; class Arachnida; order Ixodida; family Ixodidae; genus Rhipicephalus; species Rhipicephalus annulatus. Next base: position 318,708 of record WOVY01010010.1, on the reverse strand, counting down.
TCGTTCTGCGCGGGTCTTACGAAGGAGGTCCCAGTCGACCCACGTGTACGACTTGGTCTTCCTGCTTACTGTGGGGAGGTGTGCAGCCAATATGAAGTGGTCACTGCCGAGATCTACCGCGAGGTTGGACCAGTGGGCGTCGGAGATATTCTTGACGAAGCATAGATCCGGCGTAGTATCTCTTTGCGTGGACGTACCAGTGCGAGTGGGGAAGGCCTTGTCCGTAATGAGAATAAGGCCCATGTCATTCGCACTTTTCCAAAGCTCGTTACCTTTGGGTGTGTCGTACGTGTAGCCCCAGGCGCTATGAGCAGCGTTAAAATCGCCTGCAATCACTAGCGGGTTAGGCCCCGCGAGGCGGACAGCTTTCTGGAACAAGCGTGTGAATCTTTGTCTAAGGTGGCTGGGACTACTGTATACATTGAGCATGTATACGCTTTGTTGTGATATGTTTCCAGGGAGGATTTCGACCATAACGTGCTCAATTTCGGGCACATTGAGACTGTGCGCTGTGCAGGTAATCTTGTTAGCGACCAAGGTGGCGATACCGCGTCCTCCCGAGGGGCCGGGCAACCACTGGTATCCGGAAAACGTGGCGGTTGGTACTACAGTCTCTTGTAATAGCATGATGTGAGGTTTGGCTTCGTGGCTACGGAGGTATTGCTGCAGGAAAGCTTTCTTGTGGGTGAAGCTCCTGCAGTTCCATTGCCAGATTCGCAACTCGTCAATTGGCCTGGCCATCTTGAAGCATTAAGAGTTGGCCTGAGCACCCGGCGGGTGCATAAGGGCCGCGTGATGCGGTGGACTGGGCACGGCTGTACGTTGCGACAACGGCTTATCCGCGGCAACGGCAGGGGCGACGACGTGATCAAGATATTGCTCCACTTGGCCCAAACGATTACCGTGTACCGCGAGAGTAGACTGCACGAGAGCCATGCTTTCGCCAAGAAAGCGAAGGCTTTCCTTAATCGCCGATAGCGTGCTCTTAATGTCGTCTAACTCTTCCTTTAAAGCTGGCTGGTCGTGGGCGACCGCGCGTTTCTTGGGTGCGCTCTCGCCGTCGTCGTTACCAACGCCTACGGGTTGCGGCTGCAACGGAGTGACTGCATTGTCGTCGTTGTCGGTTGGGGGCATAGCAGCGCGTGCGTTTCTGTCAGTTTTTAGTTCGGCAATTGCGACTGTGAGTTTGCGTATCATTGAATGAATTTCAAATGACTAGAACAGCTTACAAAAAAATCTGTTTTTAAATGTGAAGCATCCTTTGAGGAAGCAAAGGTATTTTGAGTATTTCTATCTACTTATTTTAGCTTCCCACTGAGCTCGAGTCCACTGTTTTATTCGTCGCCGCTTTGGAAGCTGCCTCCATCGCTCCAAATTGCCATAAGCAAGGGTGATCAGATTTGCCGAAGATTGAAGCGGATACCTTTCTTGGCGCTTCCAGTACGACAAAACTAAAATATTTAGAATGATTAGTCGCAATCATGTGCTCACAGCATGCTTCGACAGAGCAGCGGGAATGGTAATCCTTTTTCAAGACAGAAAATGATTTCCCTGAAGCAGCAAATGCTTTGACCGGTTCATAAAAAGTTCGTTCCCATTTATAACTACAGCGGCCAGTCACAGCAGTCAATAAAAACCTGAACAAGTGATGTAATATATCAGGTCCCAGTTCAGCAGCGCTAGCCTGCTCTGCAGTGCTACTGCACAGGGCGGAAAGCGTCGCAAGTAGCTGTCATGGAAAATCGTCAGTGCTGAAATGTTTGAGAATTATCACTACACTGTACGTTTGCCTCGTAATGTTTTGTTTTCTCATAACACTATAATTGAATGATTACAGTGGTGAAGGAGAATTTTTCTTAGTTGTTTTTCCTCAGAGTGCAGCCGACAGTGACCACTACCGAAAGTTGGGGCTCAGCCCCGCTCCCAATTTTTCTGAGGGGGGGGGTTGCGTTTTCATTGCCCCCCAGGCTGGTATGCTTATGGGCGTGGTATAAAAAAGGGAGTGGTGACATCACTGGAGTGCACTGCACATGGGTGGCAGGCAAGAAATACTTTTTGGAGAGCCAAAACCAGTTATCAGAGTAGAGGGCCGAATTTGTAGTGTTTGGGTGATATTTGCTTTTCAAATAGGAGCAGACGTAGTATGCAATAGTAGAACTACTATGATGCGACAATATTCCCACTCTTAAAATACCGTAAAGAGTACGCGTGTTTGTTCTGTCGGGCCTTGGTCGTGCTTGTAGCTAAGTAAATGGCACTAATATAGACTTTTTAGACTGCCGAGACATGCGATGGCACTTTAGTCACACGACAGAAGTTCAAAGCACATAATATAAATATGAAATGTGTCCGTGCGATAAAGGTGGAAAGAAGCCAAACCTGCCTGCTGTGCCTAACGCAGGCTTCGGTGAGGTGCCCCTTAGGTCGAGTGAAATATTTAAGCATGCTTGCTGTATAGTTTGCCTGGAATGCGCTTTTGCCTCCCGCCTCGACGAAGCCGTGGATCGTGGACACAGCTGTGTGCTGCCACGCTAATATATAAATAAATGCGTTAGCGCAGATATTGTGACATGTGCCATCATGCATGTTACGCGAACATATATACCGTGCACCGACTTTACATGTTTTTCCTGCGCTGCTAGTTACCAGTAGCACATACTCACCCTCCCTTCCTCCCATTGGGATCCTCTTAACTTATAAGTACATGGAGATTGCACATTTATCTCGTTGATGTGGAAGATCTATTTTTGCAGGCAAAATAACGACAGGGCACTAAAATACGTGTTCATATTTTTGCTGGCCACTAAAAGTATGTAGAAATAAATTTCAAGGCCCCGCTTTCCTAGCAGTTGTAAAGGCTGTCTTACAACTGGTGCAATGTACATTTGTGTGCACTGTCCTGTGCATACAACTTGTTTCAACTTAGCTAAACTCTCCATGTAACCTTTTGGAGCTTAGATGTGCGATATATTCAATTTTTTATATCTACACACTCAGCCAATCTTCTCAGCATGCTGCTGGACTGCTGCTGAGCGTAGCCGACAAGACAGTCAAACAACAAGACTGCTGCATTGATGTGCAATGCAAATATATTGTTTTTTGTAGAAATTGTTGCAGCATATCTCATTTTTTTGTGTAAAAATAATTTGTATCGCGATTGAGCTGTGCTATAGTCAGGTATACGGTAAAAAAACAGCGCTGAAGGCGGGCGAAGAAAAGACAAAACATGGCGCTTCCTTTATTCGCCAGGTTTTCTAGAGTTGTTTTCTCTTCGTGGTGGGTACCACCTTTTGCACGTTTGTGTACCCGTACGCGACCAATTGTGTAGGCATGGTGCCCGCAAAACGGAAAGAACGATGGCCTCATGCGACGCCTCAGTGTACCGAAATGCCAAAGCCGGATGGGAGTCGTCTGCTACCTTTCCAACCACTTAGGTGACGCTCTCGAGAGGCGCCTTGAGCACGCGCAGTAGCTTTTTTGCAAACTATTCATTCAGAGAGTGATGGTACGAGTGCCAATTACGCAATCGCAACCTGCTTTTGAAGGCGAAACTGAAGTGTCCTCCAATATTCAAGATCATAAAAGAGACGAAACCATTTGATAACACTAATATGCAACGCCAGCTCAAGAAGGCAGAACCGAGGCAGCTGCCGGCATCATCATGTCTTTAATCAGTGGCCACGAGTATTGGCGTTAAAAGCGTGACAAGTCAATTATAAACATTGCAAGAAGGCGCGAAGAAACATGTGCAGCAAGAAAGGAAAATATATCCACAACAATTGTACTAATACTGTCACCTGTATATCGAATTATGTATTGTCCACATGCCTTAGAAACAATAGGAATAGCCGGGTAGGGGCTCGAAAGAGTGCACTTCGAGTGATTGTTCTGCGGTGCGTGAATAGCGTTATTATAACTACAGAACACAACGCAATATTTTCTCGGGAATAATTACATTCAAACAGCGTTAATTAGGCGTGAAGCGGCATTTCAATTCACATGTACCAGTGACTCTCACAATTCAGCACGTGGTCATGCACACAGAGTAGACAAGCATAGTTCGACTGGCTGTTCAAAAAGTCGAAATAAGAGCGCGGGAGTATAAGCTTTGTCCCACAAGAATCTTGAGGTTATGTGTTCGATATCGTATGAAGGGCGTCGCTGAAATGCATGACGACGGCGTCAGGGCGACGCTATCGCGGAAAGCGTTGGTGGCTTCGCCTAGCGGCGATGCCAGTCCACATTCCACGAGTCGGGCAGGACAACGGCACAGGAGGAGCGCCGGCCCAATGGGAAGCGGACCATGGCCGCTGAGTCCGCGCTGCAGCCGAATACGTGCGCAAACTCCACTAGGTGGCGCAGCGGCAGGTTGACGCGGTAAGCGGCGGGCAACAAGCGTCCCTCGAGCTCCACGTAAACGTCGTCGCTGGACTCGCAGTTGTCCAGAGCGTAATACATCAGGAAAAGACGTTCAGAGGACACATCCGGGAGCTTGGCGTAGCGGGTATCACCGACACGAGAGCGCTCAATCGCCAACAGTTCCTGTTATGGGGTCGGAGTAAAAACCAGACAGGCCAGGCGTTACAATACGCAATTGCAGAAAAGAAGTGTATATTTAAGTGCTTGTTTTCTTTGTTAGATACGATAATAACGATAACTAAAAACAACGATGCCAAGTACAAGCAATGTTACGAAGTAATTGCAATGTAAGTTCAAAGAAAAGTGGACGACAATATTACTTGACATGGACAGGAAAAGAGCGTGTGACCTGCGAATAACGCGTCCGATGCTCTACCAGGTGATTAGGTTCGGTGGACACGTTATTCAAAGGTTGCAGATTTGGTGCCTGCCCTTAGCAAGATATCTTTTCGTCTGCTTTTCTTTCGTCCCATTTACATTACATTTGCCATTAAAAACATCCGCTTTACTTTCATTGGCAGTGTTGTCTGTTAGTTCTAGTTAATCTCGCTTAGGTGTATTTGTAGCTAATGTTAACTTCCCATCTCGAAACGATGTCTAAAGTGAAGAGATTAAAGTGGTATTGTAACTTGGGGAAGGTTCTAGAAATGACTGTGTCTAATACGAGTAAACATTATCCAGCTTAAATACATTTCTTTCTATAGAAAGAAATGATAGTTTTATGATGAATACGACCAAAATCAGATAATTTTCCTCTTCGAACTGTAACCTTCAGATGGAATTTCCAGCTTTTAGGTTATATTCAGGTTAGCACACACTCATGCAACGAATATAGTTTCGCACAGTAAACGGTTCATATAAACATGTTTTCACCGATTGAATTAGCTCCTCCAAAAAAATTAGTGGTGTTGGCCGTTTTTTGACGACAAAACGATTCAGGTTAGATAATTTTTCTGCTAGAACTAGAGATCGGTTTCCACTTGGCAAAATCCCAGACAGGAGACTTGTGCGCAAGCCTTGTCGAAGACTGGTCCACTGACAACCGCGCTCGCGCGCGCACACACACACACACACACCCTATATATATATATATATATATATATATATATATTCTTACGTAAAGTAGGGTAACTTAGAGGCTTTTTATGGGCACTGAGTCCGCGATCACAGTAGAAGCAGCGTCGTCTTCCTTCTCTACCCACGCTTCCCTTGTTTTCCTGGTTGTGATACTTCGTATCATTCCTCCCGTCTCCGACGAAGCCCTCTGGGCGAGACATTCTTGTATCCTTCGTGTAAACGGTTTCAGGTGGGCTAAATGCGTCACCTCTGTGCTGCATATACGTCGCCCACTAGTGGTGACACGTGCATTTCATAGTTGACCTCGCTGATACGGTGGAGTATTATGAACGAACCAGCGTAGTGTGCCAGTAGCTTTTGGCTCAAGCCACGTCTGCGTATTGGGTTCCACACCCACACTAGATCACCGGGGGCATAGGTTACAAGCCGGTGTTGACTGTCGTAGCGAGGTTTGGTTGGAGGACCCTTGCGCTGCCAGTGTTCGTAAGCAGGCAAGTCGACGTGTCGATTCCGCACGACACAAAGTTTCCGCAATTGTTAAATCGTCATGGACGACAAAAGGAAAGATAGTGTCCAGCGTATGTCGAGGCGAGCGAACGTAGAGCAGATAGAAAGGGCTATAGCCTGTCGTTTCGTGTTTCGCCGTGTTGAAGGCGTACGTGACGAATGGTAATACTTCGGCCTAGTTGTTGTGGTCTGAGGTGACGTACATTGACAACACGTTGATGAACATTCGGTTTGTGCGCTGGGTCAGGCCGTTAGATTGTGGATGATACGCAGTTGAGTGTCGAAACTTGGAGACACACAAACGAAGTAATGATTCCACAATATCAGCGGTAAATTGTCGTACATGGTCACTTATTATCACGCGAGGTGGCCCGTGTCAAAGGATGACTGAATGCAACAGGAACTCCGAAACCTGGACTGCCGTGGCGTAGGATAAGGCAGCCGTCTCGCAGTACCGCGTCAGGTAGTCGGCGCATACAATTATCCACCGATTACCGTTTGAGGAGCATAGAAATAGTTTCATCACATCAATGCCGACCTTTTCAAAAGGGGAAGCGGGAGTGTGGCAGCTTGGGCTGGTTGGTATGGCATAACGATAGTTATAGGGCGAGAACAAAACGACGACACAGAGACAAGAGGGAAACGAGAACAAAACGACGACACAGAGACAAGAGGGACACGAAAGACACGAGCGCTCGTGTCTTTCGTGTTCCTCTTGTCTCTGTGTTATCGTTTCGTTCTCGCGCTATAACTATTGGGAACCGGGAGGCTTTACGTTTTGCAGGTGACCGACTGGACCTGAGGTGGGCCGCTTGTGGCTCTGACACGGCGTACGGCTGGCTACGTTGTTTTGAATTGTCTTGCTGATTTTCGGCGAATAGAACCGCTCTCGTGCGACTAAGTGTTCGTGCGGTTCCTAGATGGCCAGAGGTGGGGTTATCTTGCTTGAGACGCAGAACAGACGTTGGGAGGGACGCAGGAACAACCAGCAGAAAGTGGGCGCCCGTCCTGAACAAGTTTTTCTGGTAAAGAAGATAATTTTGAATGCAGAATTGGCCTTCGCTTATTGACTTGCTTGCTCCAGGGAAGAGAGCTTTCAAGCTTGGGTCATTACGCTGCTCAGCGGCGAAAGTCACGGCATCGGGAAAGCCAGACGACAAAGAAGCGATAAGGTGGTCAAAGTTATCGGCTTCACAATCTGTAGTCGTTAGCGGAATCCTGGAGAGGCATTTCGTCTCTAAGCGTGTAGATGGCCAGTCTTGTATGAAATAGTGAAGACATTCTTGCAAACAAATGGCCCATCGTGCGAAGTGGCCGGATGGGTCACGAAGTTTGACCAGCCAACACAGGGAATGGTGATCTGTGACGATAGTCAACGGGCGACCAGAGATGCATGAGCGAAACCGTTGCACGGCAAAGACAATCACTAGGCATTCCTGTTCGGTCACTGTGTAGTTGCTTTCAGGTTTGCTTAAAGAATGACTTGCGTACGCCACGACGTGTTCCTTTTTATCAGAACGATGAACGAGAACGGCTCCGATACCGATACCACTTGCGCCTGTATGAATTTCCGTGGGCGACGAAGGATTGAAGTCCCGAAGTATTGGCTGCGAAGTTAACTAACACTTCAGCCGGTGAAAAAAGGCATTACACTCGGATGTCCACTGAAACGGGCTGTTTTTGCGTAGAAGGCTCGTCAGGGGGTGAACGACATCCGCAAACCTGTATACGAACCAGTGGAACTACGAGCAGAGCCCGATGAAGCTACGCAGTTGTTCCACAGATTTAGGACGCTCAAACGATTTAACGGCTGCTGTCGTTTGTGGGTCAGGTCTAATGCCATCTTTGTCGACGAGATGTCCCAACACCAATGTCTGTCGCTCGCCAAAGTGGCACTCTTTTGAATTTCATACAAGACCAGCTTTTTCAATGCAGTTGAGCACGAGGTCTAGGTGAGTGTTGTGCTCCTCAAACGTACGTCCAAAAGTTACGACACCGTCAAGGTAACACATGCATATATGTCATTTTAAACCACGCAATATAGAGTCCATAAATCTTTCGAATGTCGCAGGAGCATTACATAATCCGAATGTCATAACGCTGAACTCGTTAAGTCCGTCGGTCGTAATGAATGCCGTCTTTTCCTTCTCGGCTGCGTGCATCGAAATTCGCCAGTAACCTGACCTCAGGTCAACGGATGAAAAGTAGGACGCGGAATGCAGGTAGTCTAGAGCGTCATCGATGCACGGCAGTGGATAGACGTCTTTCTTGGTAACAGAATTCTGTCGGTGGTAGTCAACGCAAATCTCCACGTACCATAATTCTTCCTCACTAGAATGACGGAAGCATGACACGGACTTGCTGATTCCCGTATTATTCCCTTTTCTAGCATTTCTTGGACTTGCTCGTCGATGATCTTGCGCTCCGATGGTGCCACTCGGTAAGGTTCCTGCTTAATGTGTACGAGACGATATCATGGGTCGAACAACGCTTTATTGCCTATAGTGACGAGTTTAAGTAGGCCAGGCGGGTGACGTCACGCTTACGTAGGAGGAGCGACAGCTTGCGCTCGCTATCGCGGCCGTGCCAACTCGGTTACATCTTCCTTTCCTTGGGGCAATATAGGTCGCTCTGGCATGGGGTACCGACGAGGCTCGCGACGTTCCCGAGTGCTTCTCCGTGGTATTGGCGGCTCTAGAACGGGACCCGAGCCTGGCAAGCCTGAGGAAGGTGTTGTGGTAGTGTCGGGGCATGGTAGCTCTGGAACCTCCCGGAGATGTTCCCGTGTGCATCGCATTTCTCGGCCATCTTCTGTTTTTACCAGTACGGAGCGTGGAGCTCCCGCTGATCCCAGCACAACGACCGGGGACCACGTCCGTGTGTGCGTGTCGTACAACGAGGCCCTCTGACCCGGTGAGAGGGCGCGCAGGTCCCGAGCACCTCGATTGTAGTAGACCTTCTGCTTGTGGCGAATCTCCTGGAGACGGGAGTGCACCTTCCTGTTGGGCAATGGTGCCGGCTTCAGGTGGTAGGAGGGAACCGGGAGCAGTGTTCTCGTCTGTCGACCCATCAGGCTCTGCACAGGTGACATCAGAATAGCATCATGTGGAGTATTGCGCAACTCAAGCAGAGCTAAATGGAAGTCTGGGCTGTTATACGAACACTTCTTCAGCAGCGTTTTCGCTTCTTGAACTGCCCTTTCGGCCATGCCATTTGCGTGAGGGTGATAAGGGCTTGACGTCACGTGTGTGACGCCTAGTTCATGCAGAAATTCACGGAACTCTTGGCTACTAAAAGGAAGCCCGTTGTCACTACAGAGCTTCACTGGTAAGCCATGGACAGAGAAAACTTTCGCGCACCACTCCTTCAAGTGCCGGGCTGTTGTGTATCGAAACTCCTTTATTTCAAAATAAAAGGAGTAGAAGTCTACAATTAAGGCAAACTCTTTACCCCCGTGATGGAATAAGTCCATGCCAACCATTTCCCATGGCAGACTGGAGACATCATGCGACAGTAGAGGCATCTTAGTGTTTTGCTTTTGGTGAGCCTGGCAAACTTTGCATGATGCTGCAACCTGGTCAATGTCACTTGACATGGATGGCCAAAACATGACACTCCTAGCCCGAATTTTCATCTTTTCCGCCCCCGAGTGGGTCAGATGAAGAAGCAGAAGGATTTCAGCTCTCTTAGCGCTTGGTACGGTTACCTTGTTGCTGCGAAAGACGAGGCCATCTTCTGTATGCATCTCTTCTCGATACGCCCAAAATGGCCTGGCACATGCTGGGACGTCCTCTTTGTTTTCCGGCCAGTCAGTCTCTGCATAGGATCGGATGGTCGACAGAGCAGGATCCTTGGCGGTTGCCACACGTAGTTCCTCGAGGCGACGCTCAGAAGCTAGAACAAGGGCAATGACGTTAACATTGAAGCGCTCGGTTTCTTCCGTCAATAACGCCTTGCTTGGAAAACGAGAGAGCGCATCAGCCAAAAACAGCTCTTTTCCTGGCTTGTACAGTACATTATGGCGTATCGCTGCAATGTCAGTCGCATTCGTTGCAGTCTAAGTGGGCACTGGTGAAGTGGTTTACTGAAAATAGGCACCAACGGACGATGGTCGGTTTCCACCGTAACCTCAGATTGGCCGAAAATATAGTCGTGAAATTTTTTCGCAGCCATGCACAATCGCCAGAGCTTCCTTTTCAATCTGCGCGTACCGCGTCTGAGCATCGCTGAGCGATCTAGACGAGAAAGCGATAGGGCGGGCCGTCTTGTATCAGAACGGCGCCAACGCCCATGTGGCTGGCGTCAACAGAGAGGGTGACTGGCTTTTTCGGATCGAAGTAAGCAACCACTGGCGCTGTTACTAAGGCTTGGCGCAGCTCATTGAAGCTGCATTGCTCTTTTTCTGTCCAGACCCAGGCAATATCTTTGCGCAGCAATGTTCTAAGTGGTGCGGTGAGAACAGACATTCGAGGAATGAAGCGCTGCACGTAATTCATCGTTCCGAGGAAGACTTTCAATTCCTTACTGTTACTTGGCGCTGGCATGTCCAAAATGGCTTGGACGCGATCGGGTCCCAGACTCAGTCCTTGCGTGGTGAAAACATGTCCCAAGTAGCGAACTTGCTCCTGCAAAAAGACACATTTCTGTGAGTTAAGACGGAGGTTGTGCTCACGGCAGCGTGCAAGCACCCCGGTCAAGTTGTTGTCATGTTCTTCCTTCGTTGTGCCCCAGACTAATATGTCGTCCATTACAACCGCTACTCCAGACAGGCCCTCCAGGAGGCGGTGCATGGCTGCTTGAAATATTTCCGGGGCGGAAGCAATTCCAAAAGGCATGCGGATAAACCGATAGCGCCCGTAGGGCGTGCTCATTGTGCACAATCTGGAGCTGCTGTCATAAACTTTTATTTGCCAGAACCCGGATGTTGCGTCCAAGGTAGAAAAATATTTAGCTCCAGCTAGTCGTTTGCGCGACCTCTTCTAGAACAGGCATAGGGTAGTGTTCACGCAGAATAACCTTGTTAAGCTCCGTTGGGTCGAGACAAATTCTTACTTTATCACCTTTAACTACGGCTACCATATAGCTTGACCATTCTGTTGGTTCGGTTACCTTGGTTATGACGTTGTGCTGCTCCATGCGTTGAAGTTCGGCCTTTACTTTTTCTTCAATGGCGACCGGAACCCTTCTGGCTGGCACAACAACACCGACGGCGCCGGGTTTGAGCTTCATTTTGTGCTCAAAATTCTTCAGCTGTCCCAATCCTGTGAAAACATCGGTGAAGGGCTGAGCCGCCGGGTAGAGTTGCTGCGTCTCGACGCTATCAACGCGATAAATCAATCCAAGGCTTTCTGCTGCTGCTCCGCTGAGGGTCACCGGCACGTTTTGCTCAATGACGAAGAAGGTTTCATCGTGCTGTTTATCGTTCACGGATAGCGACAACTTTACTTTAAACTGCGCAGTCGTTTTGTGGCCAAAAAACTCGTTAACGTGGCTTGGCAGGCTTCACGAGTCTTTCTAGGAAGCGAGAAAACATCTTCCTTTGAAATCACACAACAGTTTGCCCCAGTATCAAGTTTGCAGACCAACGGACGGCCTTCAATAGAAACTGTCGCGGTCCACTGGTCGCTAGCGAGTGCGTTCACGGTTAAAGCGTCCAGAAAAAAATCTGACCTTTCGTCAACATGTAGCTCTCGTATTTCCCTGCGCTTTGCATCTTCGCTATGCAAGAAGGATGACTGCGAGCATGCTTGGGCGAATTGATTCAATCCTCCGCATTTCTTGCACGCTTTTCCTGTTGCTGGGCAGCGGCTGCCGCGGTGAACTTTGTAGCCACATTTGTTACATGGCTTTGTTACTCTGGCCAACGCATTTACGGCTGCAGTTTCAGCGCCTTCAGTGGTGCCATGTATCTGTCGAAACTGCTCCTCGCCTTGCTCTTGGATGCGACAGATTTCGACTAATCTTTGGTAAGAGGGGTTTTCAGAAATTAACTTCTTTTGCAGTCCCTTGTCACGGATACCGAGTATGATGCGGCTACGAAGCATGCGCTCTTCTAAGTCTCCAAAATCGCAGTGTTGGGCTAGCGTTCGCAATTCGACAAGCCAGTCATTGAAACTTTCGTCCTCTTTTTGGTCTCGGGAGCCGAAGCAAAACTCGTGGTAAGTGAGGTTCTTCGCGGGCTGGTAGAAGTCTTCAAATTTTTTTAATTATAATGGTTACATCGGTTGTGTCCTCTCCTGGCTCAAACTTGAACGAAGCGAACACTTTTCTAGCCTCTTCCCCAATGGTCACTAAAAGCGTCGCCGCCTGCACTTCTTTTGGTTGCTGTTCAGCTGAGTTGCCGTGGAAAACAGTTCAAACTCACTTTTCCAGGTCTTCCACCCAAGCCAAGCGTCTCGCGATGTGTCGAGGGGCTTCGGAGGCGGCAGGAGCGTTGTCGGCAATGCAGGCGGTGTCGGCAACGTAGGCGGTGTCGTCATGCTGGCTGTTTTCCGCTGCCACCATGTGTACGAGACGATATCGTGGGTCGAACAACGCTTTATTGCCTATAGTGACGAGTTTAAGTAGGCCAGGCGGGTGACGTCACGCCTACGTAGGAGCGACAGCTTGCGCTCGCTATCGCGGCCGTGCCAACTCGGTTACACTTAATTGGACGCGCCGACTCGTTGTGCATCTGATGACGTATTCGGGGTGCTGGAATTAAGGGCCTTTGGCTGCTTTTAGAAAAAATGATCTCTCGAGTGCTTGGATAGAACGTCGAGCAGTGGATGACGTTCGCTTTGGTCAAGTGACTTGCTGACCATTTGTAGGGATTGGGCATCCTCTGAACCTTGTGAGCCTAGATGTTCGCTGGCTTGTAGCATCAACAAGCGCTACCAGCGTCGTAGATGATTCGGGTCTAAATACTGCAAGTTTCATGCCGCCTTGCGAAACTGCAGGCTCCATGGAACTGTTCATTGTCCACACACCTGCCCATCCATCAACGACTGACACTATACAATGGGGAATGAGGATGTTCTTTTCCAGGCATGCCGAAAAAATTGGTTTGAGCGTGGGGTCAAACGTGTCACAGTTGTTACTGGAACATGTCACGGGAACACACACAGCAGAAAATGCAGGAACAACTGCGTCCATGGAAACGAAAAAGATGCATTCATCCGGACAGGAATTTTCCAAGAGCGCCGTTGGGAAAGTACCGTGTATGGTAAGGTGTCCACTTCTGCAGTCTACAGTTGCCCCACACTCACACAAGAAGTCGATATCCAAGATAATGTCATGTGTAGACCGCGGAGTAACCACAAACTCTGTGCAAAACACCTTGCCACACAGCGAGACGTCCACAGTACAATATCCCACCGGAGTGTCGCTCGCTGGATTCCATGCCGACCGGTTGTGCTTTCGTGATCTCCGATGACAGCGCAGCTCTGGCTGACTGGGTTCGCCCTACGCCACCTCCTGCCACCGGTCCCCTACAACAACGTCAGCGCAGCTCTGGACGACTGAAATAGATCTACGCTATCTCCTGTCGCCGACAAGAGCTCTCGCAAGTGGAGCCCCGTATTCGGACTCCTGTGACCGTGTTTCCATCTTTCCCATCTCTCTTATCTCTCGTATATCGTCACTCGTTGTCCTAGCGCAACTCTCTCTCTCTCTCTCTCTATCTTTAATCATATCCTTTTAATTCCTCCTTACCTCCATCCCTTGTAAGCTAATGTTGAAGTGTCGCACGCTGATGCAGACAGTTACGGGGCTCAATGTTCTCTTCTTTCTCCTTTTATAACCACAATATCTCAATCTCTCTCTCCCACCGGACACGACGCGTCACCACTTAGACCACGGAATGTCACCCCATGGTACAGGCAAAACATCGCTTTAGGTCTTAGCAGGTTCTTAAAATTTACACTCATCACTGAGATTGTCGCGCCTGTGTCCACAAGTGGATAGTAGCCAGTTCATCGACAACTACATGAACTTTGTTCTTCAACATAAACGCTGACGGGGGTATATCTGTAGATAACACCTGTGATCTCGTGGGCTCACCCTCCTGGCCACACCGACTAGTTTTCCGGCGGCGGTGTCCGTGCGCGTCGCCATGGCGACGGCGATCGTGGAGCACGTGGAGCTGGTGGTAACGTCCAGCTTTGATCAAAGGCTAGCGAGGGGTAGCGTGACCCGGTAGGTGCGCGTGGTTTCTGTGACGTGGAGAGCGGATGGTCGGTCAAAAGGTTGGTGAGACATATACCAAGACTGTCGCTGATATGGGCAGTGGTCAAAAAACGTGCGATATGACCCGGTACGTCACAGTTGTAGCACACCGGAATCGTTCAAGGGGCACGGGCCTGCTCAGAGTTACGACTCCTCTCGGAAGGCATGGGATAGTGGTGCCGCCCTTCAGGGGCACCGTAGGCAGGTGATGTTGGGTAAACAGGCGGGTGAAAACTTCGTTCGTAGTTTGGAGGTAGTTCACGTGGAAATCCAGCCTGCCGTGTGCCTTGATTTTTATAAGCGTCTGCTGCGTTGTTCAATGGTTGACCTGTTGGAAGAGAAAAAGAGTCCACCCACGTTCTGGTTCGCTTGCGTACGCATCCTGAAAATCACTGGGGCGGGCGATGATAGGTCTGCTGACATCAAAGCAGCTCTTCTCTGACGATCTGCCGTATCGTCAAAGCAAGGTTGTTAGGCGGCACTGCTTCAACACTAGCCACAACAGTGACGTTGGACAGGCGGCTAAATTTCGAAGAAATTCGTCGCATCTTGAGGGATTCAAAGGTACGGCAGTGATTCATCACGTCGGACACGGAGTTCAAGCAGTCTTTCCAATTGAAAAATTGTACACGTCTTCGGCTATACCTTTGAGAACGTGTCCTACCTTGTCTTCTTTAAACATCCTTGCATTCACGGTCTTGCACAGCTTCAAGATTTCTTTGACGTACGTCGTACATGTTTCCCCTGAAAGCTGTGTCCTCTGCGACAATGTCTGCTGCGCGCGTTTCTTCTTTGCGTCAGAATTACCGAAGCACTTTTGCTCTTCAACAAAACGTTCCGAAGTCGTCAACATGCCCTCGTGGTTCTCGTACCACATGAGGGTGGTGTCAGTCAACGAGAATGCAACATGATCGAGCTGTTCGTTCTATCCCAGCCATTGCTTCTGCTCACCCGCTTGTAGTTCTTGAGCCAGACCTCGACGTGTTCTTATGAGGCCTTGCCGACGTTTGGTGGCACTCTGTAGTATGGCACGGAACCCATCATAGTTGGCCTCGAAGCGTTGGATTGCTGCTCTTGGGCTATTACGATCGGCAAAGGTGGGAGTCCAGCGAGGTGGCGGCTGCGACGAAGGAAGTCCTGGTAGTGAAGCTCCGGTCTTTGGGTCCGTCCTACCCAGCACCTCCACCAAACTGTTACGTAAGGTAAGGTAACTTAAAGGAAGTTTTTAATGAGCGCTGAGTCCGCAATCACAGTAGAAGCAGCGTCGTCTTCCTTCTCTACCCGCGCTTCCCTTGTTTTCTTGGTTGTGACACTTCGTATCAGTATATATACATGTGACATCGGGCATATTTTACTGTCAAGAAATAGCAGAAGTTATTCGAACAAATAGTATTGTATATTTGGAGAAAGAAAAGTGGGTGAACAGATAACTTGCCATGGGCAGGAACCAAACCTGCAACCTTCCAATAGCGCAGGTCGCAGGTTCGCTTCCTGGCCATGGCAAGTTATCTCTTCACCCACTACTTTTTCTCCACATTTACATTACTATGTCGTCTAATACCTTCCCCTATACTTTTCTTGGCAATATTTTTTGTAGATCTTATTAATATTGTTTCAAACACGAAAAAACTAGCTCTTAAGTAGACTTCTTAAGAACGAACGCACGTGCGCACGCACGCACGCACGCACGCACACACACACACACACACACACACACACACACACACACACACACACACACGTGTCTGTATGTGTATGTGTATATTATATGTGGTTACCTAGGTGGACATATTTTTGTACTGAATAATTGTTGATGTCTGGTCGTGAACTCTTGAGAGGCTTCCGCCATGGTGGTCAAGTGGTTAAGGTACTTGGCTGCTGACCCGCAGGTCGCAAAATCGAATTTCGGCCACGGCGGGTGCATTTTTCTTGAAGGTGAAAATGCTGGAGGCCCGTGTGCTCAGATTTCGGTGCACGTTAAAAAACCCCAGGTGGCAGAAATTTCCGGAGCCTTCCACTACAGCGTCTCTTATAATCATATCGTGGTTTTGGGACATTAAACCCCACATATCAATGAATCAACTCACGCATGAATCAACCGGCTCTTGAAAGGCAAGCAAGGAATCCTATATACGTGAAATCCACTCATCTGAATTTCTAGCTTTTACTTGAAGTTTGACCGCTTGCGAGATCAGCGCAGGCAAAAGTGCGAGGCACGATAAACGTGCAAGCGGATTCTCAACTGCATGCCATATTGTGCAAACCCACTTTAAAGGCACCATACGCAACTTGCAGAGCCACCGTCTGCTCAAGCAGAGGGCCTCTGGTCAGCGCAGGGTCAGGGGGTGGCTTGGGATGTTGGAGGCTGTCCGGCAGAAACCCGAGGTCTTCCTCGAAGCAGTTCAGCAGAAGCTCCAGGCGTCGCTGCAGGTCATCTGAGGAACTGCGTGTAACAGCGGGTTGAGGCAGGTACTAATTCATTCAAAAATTTCTTATATGGTGGTTTTCGGACGTTAAACCACACATATCAATCAATCAATCTTCAATCAATCAATCAATCAATCAATCAATCAATCAATCAAAATTTCTGTCTTTACTATCAGTATTGCGCGATTATACAATATCGTCACGGTTGCAGAAGGATACCTCTGGCACGGGTGCTGAAATGATACCGAACGGATGAAGATGTCAACTTAATAAATACCTCGTGTAAAAATAATTTCATGACATGTAAGGGTGGGGGCTCCCGTTATTGGCACACTGTCCAGACGTATCATGAAATAGATGCAGACACGTTCAACATTTCACCAGCAAGCTACTGGATTGAATACGCTTCACAGAATTCAATAAACCAAAAATAGAAAGAAATGTGGCGAACAAGATTGTTGTAGCAGCAACCATAGAAGTGAAGGCAGAAACGAGAAAATTATGCAATCACATCTGAACAAAAGTGTAACAGTAGATGGTATCAGTAATTTTTCATATAAAGCATGTACATATGACCTGTTCACAAAGTGTTGAGAGCATATAACACTGGAGGTATGATTCCAAAGAAAAAAGGGAGGGGGGGGAGAATTCGCACAATAGCAAAACTGGATTTTTAGTAGACTGCCAAAATTCCAATCTACACAAATTTTAATTCATGGTAGAAGTTGCGACAAGTGATTTCTGAACAAGAAAAAAGTCAGGAACCTTCCGTTCATGGTGCGATAATAAATTAGATTCATGCCACGTGGTGAACAGTCGACCTACGACTGTTCAAATTCATAAATCTACCATAATTCAGTGAATATGTGCTTTCTCCAATAAGGATAGTACATGCTGCTATTCCCTACTCCATAATGCCTCCTCTAAGCACTCGGTCGTGGTTAAAATATACTCCAAGACCTTTTTTATGATAAGGCAGGTAATTGTTGCACGACTCTCTTCGAAAAAGCAGTAGAAAAGTTAATAACTGCACAAATTGCTACCCCCCTTGACGCGGTCAGTACTTTGCACTGGCATTGCCTGCTTCAGAAGTAGTAGAGGTAGCCAATATATGTGGTTACTACCTAACATACTTGCTGCTAAATATGGGTTACTACTTGCGCATGCGGGCCCCGCCACGGTGTTCTAGTGGCTAAGGTACTCGGCTGCTGACCCGCAGGTCGCGGGATCGAATCCCGGCTGTGGCGGCTGCATTTCCGATGGAGGCGGAAATGTTGTAGGCCCGTGTACTCAGATTTGGGTGCACGTTAAAGAACCCCAGGTGGTCGAAATTTCCGGAGCCCTCCACTACGGCGTCTCTCATAATCAAATGGTGGTTTTGGGACGTTAAACCCCACAAATCAATCAATACTTGCGCATGCGGTGAGTAAGCAGACGTTACTATCTGCGTTGTACATAATATTGTTACGGGAGTGAGAGAATAAATGAAATAAATATATTTACAAAATATACGGGGAGAGTCAGAGGCAGCTGCAGTCAAGATGAAAGAACAGCAGCAACAACACGAGCACGGTCGCTTTCATTATCTTCATCGTCTATGATGCTCTTTCGTTGCCGATGTCGTTTAACATTTAACCCCCCGCTGCTGGAAGCGCCGTCTCGGCGCCTAAAGGAGAGTAGGGTCATATGCGGATATGTACGGTTTGAGGCGAGTCATGTGGACGACGTCAGTAGCGGATGCGGACGAGAGATGACTGACTGTCCAACGGAGCAATCTCGTATGTGACATCGGTACGCCGGCGTGAAACCACCTTGTAAGGCCCCTAGTAGCGAGACAGGAGCTTCGAAGAGAGGCCAACGTGGCGGCAAGGTGTCCAGAGGAGGACCAATGAACCTGGAGAGTAGGAAACTACTCAGTAATGGCTAACGTAGCGGGCCTTCTGAGAGAGCTGCGAGCCAAGAAGACGTTCCCGTGCGATTTGGCGGGCCACTTGAGCCCGAGCAGTGGCATCCCGGGCGTACTCTGTAACCGTTTGCGTCGATGATGGGAGAAGAGTCTCGAAGGGTAGCGCTGGATGGCGGCCGAACAATAAATAGAAGGGGGAGGAGCCAGCGGTGTCGTGGCGTGACGAATTGTACGCGAATGTTACATAAGGCAAAGTACTATCCCAATCAAGGTGATCTTTGGAAACGTACATGGAGAGCATCGTTGTCAATGTTCAATTTAGGCGCTCGGCAAGACCATTTGTTCGTGGGTGATAGGCCGTAGTGAGCTTGTGACGCGTCGAACAAGAGCGAAGGATGTCACTTACTACTTTTGAAAGAAATGAGCGACCACGATCAGTCAGCAGCTGTCGAGGAGCGCCATGGTGAAGAATTACGTCATGAAGCAAGAAGTCCGCGACGTCAGTGGCACAGCTTGTCGGTAGCGCTCGTGTGATAGCGTATCTTGTGGCGTAATCAGTGGCTACGGCTATCCACTTGTTTCCAGTGAGAGAAGTTGGAAATGGTCCAACGAGATCAAAACCGACGTGGTAGAAGGGAACGGTGGGCATGTTTATTGGTTGGAGCGGACCAGATGGTGGCAAGGTGGTATGTTTGGAACGCTGGCAGGACTCACATGCAGCAACGTTTCGGCGCACAGAACGGTAAAGGCTTGGCCAGATGAATCTACGCCGCACGCGATCGTACGTGCGCGTGACCCCGAGATGTCCCGCGGTTGGGGCGTCGTGAAGCTGTTCAAGTACAGTGGAACGGAGTGTCGCAGGAACTACGAGTAGTAGCTCTGGTCCTTCGGCGCTGGTGTTGCGTCGGTAAAGAATGCCATCGCGTAGAACGAACAAGTGTAGCGACGGGTCTACGTGGGGCAAGCGTAGGCTCTGCATGATAGACCACAAGTGGACATCGCTGAGCTGTTCCTTGCGTATGTCGGTGAAAGCCGACATGGCGAAGACACAAGGGTCAAAATCATGTGCTGAAAGGTCAGGTGGGTCCACGGGGTGACGGGATATAGAGTCGGCATCCTGGTGCATTAGGCCAGATTTGTATGCCACGTCGAAGCTGTATTCTTGTAGTTTCAAGGCCCAATGGCCAAGTCGTCCTGTTGGATCTTTAAGGGACGACAGCCAGCACAAGGCATGGTGGTCTGTAATTACCGAAAAGGTGCGGCCAAACAAGTACGGTCGAAATTTTCCGACTGCCCAGACTAGTGAGAGGCACTCACGCTCTGTAATGGAAAACTTGCTCTCCGAAGGAGAGAGGAGGCGACTGGCGTAAGCAATGACGCGATCTTGTCTTCGTTGCCGCTGGGCGAGAACAGCACCAATTCCATGTCCGCTGGCATCGGTACGAACTTCAGTATGGGTGGACGGGTCGAAATGGGCCAAGATGGGTGGGGAAGTCAGTAATGTTGTAAGGGTGCTGAAGGCAGTTGCTTGGTGAGTACCCCAATAAAAAGGCATGTCCTTCTTCAGTAGCTCCGTAAGTGGTCGGTCAATGTCAGCAAAATTCTTCACGAAACGTCAAAAGTAAGAACAAAGACCGATGAAACTCCGTACATCTTTTGCGGAACGTGGTATGGGAAAATCTTTGACAACTCGAATTTCGTTAGGATCAGGTTGCATGCCTCAAGCACTGTCAAAGTGGCCGAGCACATTGATTTCTCGACGGCCAAAGCGACATTTGGAAGAGTTGAGCTGAAGTCCTGCTTTCCGGAAAACCTTAAGAACATCCGTTAGGCGGCTAAGGTGGCTTTCTAATGTAGGTGAAAATACGATGACGTCATCCAGATAGCACAGGCACGTGGTCCATTTGTATCCGCGCAGGAGAGAGTCCACCATTCTTTCAAATGTAGCTGGCGCATTACACAATTCGAATGGCATAACCTTGAACTGGAAAAGTCCATTCGGTGTGATGAATGTGGTTTTCTCATGGCCTCGATGATCGACAGAAATCTGCCAGTATCCTGATCGCAAGTCGATAGATGAAAAGTAGGCAGACCTATGTAGGCAGTCGAGAGCATCGTCAATCCGCGGCAATGGATACGCGTCCTTACGTGTTACTTGGTTTAATTGATGGTAGTCTACGCAGAGGCGCCAGCTGCCATACTTCTTCTTGACTAGCACGACCGGCGATGCCCATGAACTGCAGGAAGGTTCGATGACGTATTTTGCGAGCATTTTTTCAACTTCGTGTTGGATAACTTGTCGCTCAGCATTAGACACGCGATAAGGACGTCGTCGGATGGGGCTGGCGTCTCCAGTGTCAATCCTATGAGTCACAAAGGATGTCTGACGCAAAGGGCGGTCATCAAAATCAAAGATGTCGCGGTAGGTGCCGGATGTCAGCTGTCTGTGCTGGAAGAAGGTCCGGAGTGATCTACTTGTCGATGGTGGCATCTGCTGCGCTCTTCGAGGATGAAAACAGAGCAGAGGACGAAGAGGATTCGGCAACGAACGCCAAATTTGCAGCATGTATAGAAAAACGTTTTGCCAAAGTCCTACCCTCTGGGATAACTTGAGCGCACCAGCTGAAGTTTAGGATCGGAAGAGATGCTGTATTTCCCGTGACTGTCAAAAGTGTGTGAGGCACGGCAACATTTTTGGCCAGCAGAACGTCAGCAATAGGTGTCAACATGTAGTCACCATCGGGAACAGGAGGGACAGATCTCAGGTTCACGTAAGAAACGGCTTGAGGTGCTAGGTGAACATGATCTGCAGAACACAGACGGGGTTGAGCTGGTGTTGGGCCGTCATGGTAACACGGTAAATCAAGTTGAAGCATGCCGGTTCCACAATCAATAAGGGCAGAGTGGGCGGATAAAAAGTCCATGCCGAGGATAAGTTCATGGGAACATTTCTCGAGCACAGCAAATAGCACTGTCGTGGAGCGATCAGCCACACTTATGCACGCGGAGCACATTCCAAGCACGGGAAACGTGCCACCGTCGGCGACCTGGATGAGTGGCACTGTGGGTGGCGTTAAAAACTTTCCCGATGCGGCAACGAAGTTCTGAATTCATCCCTGATATGTGAGCCCCTATGTCCACCAGTGCAACAACGGGTGTGTCATCTACTTCAACGTCAATAAGGTTGCGTCGGGTCGGCAGCATGGTAACAGGATTTGGCGGGCAAGTGGTCGATGCAGCATCACCTCCGGGAGCTGCATGATCTAGTTTTCCCGCGGCAGGTGGTCAGTCGGTGACGTTGGTCGGCGAAATTGGGGCGAGCGAGACGATGGGCGACGGGAGAGCGGTGAATGGGACTGGTGAGCATGCGGAGATGGAGAGCGACGACGGTATGGCGGCATAGAAGGAACGTCTTCACTGGTGGCCTGAGGTGACTCCCGGTAAGTTTGAAATCGTCCATGATCCCTCTCTGGCCGATGGGAGTCCCCATAGGATGCCTGATGCCAATACCACCGAGTGTTACAATGGCGGGCCACGTGTCCGATACGGTGGCAGTTGAAACAAATCGGGTGATCGTCAACAGTCCTCCACTCGGCTGGATTGCGAGGGCGCGTCGGAAGGTTTTGGCTTTGGGCATACGAAACATGGGGTCGACGACGGTTGATCGGCTGAGAGGAAGCTGTAGTGCACTCGGAGGCCAGTCCAGCATTGGAAAGCTCTTGTCGCACAATGGCATGTACCAGTGGCACCATCTGAGGGCTAGAGTCACAGGCATGGGAGCACGTGGACGCAGGAGACAGAGCTTCAAGTTCACGTCTGATGATCTTGGTCACGTGCTCTGCAGTTAACGACGTCTGTAGAGCAGGCCTGTCTTCGCACGACCAGGTCGCTGCTGTGTTTGGTAGTCTAGTGAAATGATGGGCCATGCGTCGACTTTTCGCGGCCTCGAAACGCTGGCACTCCTTGGTGATGGCATCGACCGTGTTGCAGTCCTTGCATATGAGAAGGTTGAATGCATCTTCTGCAATGGCTTTCAATATGTGAGCTACTTTTTCGGTTTCTTCCATACCGTTGTCCGCTTTTCGGTAAAGGGCAAGACCGTCCTGTATGTAAGCCACGTAGGACTCTGATGACGTTAGCGCACGAGATGCCAACTCCTTCTTGGCCGCTGCCTTTCTACCCACAGACTTGCCGAAAAGGGTGCGCATCTTTTCTTTGCACGCATCCCAGCTTCCAATTTCATCTTCGTGGTTCTCGAACTACACTTTTGCGGTTCCTTTCAAGTAGAACAGGATATTGGCTAACATAAGGGTTTCATCCCAGCGGTAATTCTTACTTGTACGTTCGTACAACGGCCATTCTTCGATGTCGACATCATCCATGCCGCAGAACGTGCCAGGAGTTTTTAGCTGCGGAAAGAGAACAGTTGTTGTTGTAGTCGCCTCGGCGGGAGCAGGTCCCTGGTTAGCCATGGTGGAAAAATCCAAGCGTCGCCCACTGCGGAGCTCCGTTTTATCGTGTTGTACCACGCACCACCACCGAATGTTATGGGGGTGAGAGAATAAATGAAATAAATATAGTTACAAAACACACAGAAAGAGTCAGAGGCAGCTGCAGCCAAGATGGAAGAACAGCAGCAACAACAACACAAGCACGGTCGCTTTCATCATCTTCGTCGTCTATGATGCTCTTTCGTTGCCGATGTCATGTAACAATATGAGCACTGTAATTGCGTGTGTTAGGAAAATTTTTGGCGACACTATTATTTTTTTAATTTTAAAAGGAGAATCTAGCAGCACCAGAATAATGCCAGGAAAGGCACTGTAAACCTGAAAACAACGACGGATCATTACTTCAACGCTAACCACACCATTGACTTGGACTGTGCTAGCATGATCGCGACAGACAAGCGTCTATCGACGCAGCTACATTGAGAATCTCTTCACATTCAAAGTGAAAACGCCCTTAATTGGATGCAGATTTATCTCTGCGTCACTCAAAACACAGGTAGGGAGGGCAGGCTCAAGTTTGCGCTGTGCCGTTCACCACCCTAGCGTGAAGAGAGAGGGCAAATCTCCAGTCGCTCAGATGGGCCATGCTTGCTGGGTTTTTCCATTGCGCGCACGGGAAACGTGCTCCTTGGAGCCCTTATCTCGCAATTTGCACGCTATCAGCAGAGCTCTTTCGTCATTATGGAAAGCAGGCACTCACTACTGCATTGTGAGCTGCTACAAAAGTTTAAACGTTACGAAGACCAGAAAACTGCCCGTCAAGTTTTACCGTTTTTAATATGAGCAGTGCGAGAAGCAAAGGCGTCAGGAGTGGATTATGGCAGTTCACCGATACTCCGCGGTCTCGTTACTCTGAAATTTTTGGTCGTCCGCAGTACTACAAGCTATTAATTAACTGAAAAAAAAAACGCGATGGCCGGACTCATAATAAAAGAAAGCGTGTTTTTAAACTCAAACTTCAGCAAGTAGACAACCGCTGTACATTTCGCGATTGGGCTCTGGCTTTTCGAGACAACCATTCGTAGTACGAAAGTGGTGGAGCTCGCTAGCCTAATACACTTAAAATACCATGCTGTGAGACCTTCAAGCATGTTATTCAGCTCATGGCAGTATACTTCTCGTCGCCATTCAGGGTAAACAGATTTGTGCTGCGCGTTCGCACTGAGCGTTTGTACGTACAGCTCTCGCAAGCAACACCCACCGATATGTTAGCGCGATGAGGTGTTGTGATGGTAGGATCGAAGTCATGAGTTCGAATCCCGCGTACGTCAGCTGCATTTCTACGGGAGCGAAACACCGTAACAGTGTGCTCAGATTTCGGTGCAAGAATGATAGACAGGGTGTGTTTGTGCTGCATATTTCAAGCGTACGGTGGTATGACGCTTAATGTGAACAGAAGTGACGCTTTGTGTGTGCACACCCTCTGTCAGTTGTCGTCCAGCCGTATGCACTTCAAATATATTTATGTGCACGTAAAAAAAAAACTTCAGGTGGTCGGAATCAATCTAGAGTCTCAATTCACTGCGTGCCTTCTAATGATATGATGGTTTCGCCACGTAAATTATTATGCCCTTGCATGCGCCCGAGACGCGGGTGGTGAACAGCTGCCGTTATCAAAACGAGTTTAAAAAGAACCAAGTCAGATGCAAAATTTTCGATAGTCTCGCGAAACTTCACATACTTCAGGGGCAAATTTCATTTCATTTAATTTATTTACTCTCAAGGCACTGGGCATTACAGAGAGGAGTGGGATAGCAATATCAAAAAGAAGTAAAACAAAGCAAATCTCGGCTTAACTAAAAACATGCTCGATCCTAGTGGGTATTGTGTAATATGACGATGACCAAGCGAGCGGTCTAAACTATCTAATCGACATTCGGATCAGTGAACACGCTGCGTGATCAAGCGTGGATATTATTCGAAATGAAATATGCGCTGCAAGAAACATGCATGGTCGAAGTGGACATGAAATAATTTTTCGCGCATCGTTATTTTTTCAAAAGAGCTGCAAAAACTTCAAGGTGTCATTGAACTTGCGATACGACCTTGTTAACATCCGATCAAAACGTCGGCAAAGGGGAAATTCCTTTGAAGCTGATCAATCCGCATTGAAATGGTGCCAGGGATTCAACAGGGCAGGTGTAAGGTAAGCCTCTTCACGCTGACCTCCTGATAAATTTAAAGCCACGTAACAAACTTGGCATTCAAGCAATAAAAGTCCGAACACTATATACAAATGCACACGAAAGCGTGGTGGTAATTTGCCGACAGATCTGAGAAGACACGAATGCCGCAGCAAGTGAGCGTTTTACCAGTAACATACGTAGAGAAGTCTCGCCGTCACCTCACTTTTAAGCACATGAAAAGGCAGCTTCTCACTATCGACATTCACATAGCACTCGCTCAAAGACATCGTGTCGGACTTGCTTGGTCCCGCAATGGTTGTCAATTGATCGCTCTCGGTTCTGATAAGATTCACACCGTCAAAACATTTTGTAATCTTTTTAAACCTTCGCAGCAAGTCACTGGTGATGCTGCACGTAGAGGGCGCCACCAGATAACAGCGCGCGCCGAGCGCGTGAACCTGCTGAGATTGCACAGGCAAAAGGCGGAAGCGGGGTATCGAGTGACCGGCTTTTACTAGAAAGGCGGCGAAACGCGCGCGGCACAGCGCCCCCTAGCCGAAGTTGGGAGGCCCATAGTCACACCGCCTTCGTTGTGAACGAGGGAGTCGTAGGCGATGCCGAAAAGACACCATATGTTCGTTTTCCTTCACGCGTGGTCGTGCTTGCCTTTGTTTGTCCAAATACCCTAATTTTGTCGAAATAACAGTTTTAGGCTGCGCCATGGCGCACGTATTCGCAACTCTAGAAAACGGTGTATGTGCTGGGAACACTGATGAAAAAACAAAGATGGCTACGCCTAATAGGGTCAACGCGGCACTTTCACTTGGCGCTGTGCTGAAGTTTGTCGATTGTGGCGTCGGGTCGCATTGCTTCGCAGAAGGCGAAAGAGTACTGGCCACGAACCACCTCATTCTCATCGGCATAAAAAGTGTCACTGGCGAAACAGCGGAAATATTTGCGCTGTGTGCGCAAACGCCAAGCCTCTTCGGCAAACCGCATCAGGTTTACTTCAAGTGGAAGAACCTGTTTAGCGAGCGCCCGAGGTTCAAGAGGGCAACTGCTCATGTGTAGCGGGCCTTTCCGAAAGGTGCTAGCATTTTTGCGTTGCGTTGCTACACTGCCAAAGGACCGCACTTAACCGGTTTTCGCGATGACCACATTGCGATTCATGCTGCCGGTGGCATGTATCACATTGAGCTCCTGTTGTCCCTTATAAAGCTGCGTACGCATGCCGTTCACTTGATTACAGAAGGGAGCTATGCCTGGGCAAGGGCATCTTGAGATAAGGCAAATCGTAGCTTTCATTGTAATAGGGGTGCTTCTTTCAGTTCGACGATCCATGTTATTAGATTTCTAATAAATAAGGTCGTGTGCTTCCGAACCCTCTCTTGTTCGTGTTGGCAGTAGTTTGTATTCAAAGCAGATATATGCACGCACACTACACGCGCTACGAATGCACGGGCATAATATACATGGCATATGTATGAGAATACATGTATGCACGTTACGCACGTGCAACCTTCGCATGCACGTGTGTGTGCACGTATGTACGCATATGCGAAATAAAAAAAAATGTTTGGGAGGATGGATAGCAGCCGCTTAATTTGAGAAGGGGAAGCACTGCGACTTCTGCAGAAAACAAGCAAATGCGAAAGATAGTCACACACGTAACGCATCAAATTTCCAAAAGCGTAAAACTAGTTATTGAAATGAGGAATTTAACGTCCCAAAACCACCATATGATTATGAGAGACGCCGTAGTGAAGGGCTCCGGAAGTTTTCACTACCTGGGGTTCTTTAACGTGCACCCAAATCTGAGCACACGGGCCTACAACATAAAGCGTAAAACTATGCTCCGTGCTTAGAGATGCCCGAATATTGATAAGAATGCACACATGCTAAGTAACGGTGTGCTCACAGAGGAAAGTTAAGTCGTCGTGAGTGAATTGATTGGAAGCAAACGACCGTATAGTGTCCGTCACCTTCTTTCCAAGGCGAAAATTCGGTAGGCCCGTCTGTTCAGATTTGGGTGCACGTTAAAGAACCACAGATGGTGGAAATTTCTGGAGCCCTCCACTACGGTGTCTCTCATAATCATATGGTGGTTTTCATACGTCAAACCCCAGATACTATTACCTTCTTTCAAATGCGTAAGTTTCTGAATTACGCCGTTCTTTATCGCGCATCATCTGCATCTTTCGGGAAGTGATAGAACGATATGCTAAGTTCATTCCACCGCGATGACACGCATTGCGGCACACTGCAATGGTCTTTGGACATCGTTTTCTTCTTTTATAATGGCTCGCGTGTGCGGCATGGTAAAAATATAGGAACTGTGCGGCCGCTTCTCAACGCGCACAACGTGATAAGTTTCTCCTTTCAAGGTTCACCCTGTTAGCGCCGTTTCCAGACGCGGCCACTAGGTGGCGAGCAATCACTTGGAAGTCGCGATTAAGGTATCTGGGTCCAACACATCGAAGGTGTGTTTGATTTCATGGTTAATTTCCATCTACTACGTGTGGAATCTGAGCTCTATATATCTTATGTGTAACCAGGAGTGATGTCTCGTTGCCGTAACATTTTGCTGCTCAAGGTCAAACTTCAGATATATTATGCGCTATTTATTTACATCTAATATATTGCAGCCTTGCATGAGCCATGACAAGCAAAGCAAACATAGAGTCATTAAGTTGCAGATGAAATCATGTGCGCCAGATGGGAAATTGGAATTAATGTCCGCCAGATTGGAACGACGTGTTGAGCGTTCCAAAACTTTGATATAATACGAGCTGACAACTTTGACACATTTCGCTTATTGCGCACACTTTACTTCTGGAATCGGGAGCTCTCCAATTTCATTAGATCTCTATCATGTCTAGAAGGTCATCTCATTTCAATCACCACAAGAAATACACATATTTGATTCGTACCGCGTTTTCGCGCTACATATGGATGTCAATGCTTGGCATACAAAGTTCCCACAACAGTGAACGCGCACGAAAGCATAATCACCTACAAGGGCATACTTCACCCATGTTTCTGCTCTCTGGGTTCTGACACTATTATACCTACTGAAACTATTCTGACAGTCCATGTAATTTCTTTTTATCGTTTAGCCTATATTGTTAATAAATTTTATCTTGTTACATATTGTTATCTTGCATTGTATTAGCAATATGAATGTATGTGCGTTGACGTAAATGTATTGCCACGTTCCATTTCCCAAGTTTTTGTTATCGTCCCCAAACACCACACGATTCTCAGCGCAAACCGCGCCTGCAGTTTTCGAGAAGGCTCCCGACTGTAGTAGATCATTTCGATAAGATCACGCCCACTGTGCTAATGGTACAGATTGTTCTGGAACCTACGCTACCGGCAGCGATAACGCTAGAACATTCGACGGCAAGAGTATAAATGCCGACGCGCTTCGACGCTTGTCAGTTGTTGATCGAAGGCCGACGCTGCGTTCGCCGCTATCAGTCCGAGACTGCTATCTGTGCAAGACTGCTGCTGTAATTGGACTTTTCGTTTACCGGGCACAGGTTCGCCCAAATAAACAGTTAAATCCCAACACGAAGTCTCCTGTCTTCGGCCACGTCACGACTTCGTGACAGTATATACGTGTAGTTTAAAACCTTATAAATGTCAATGTACTCAATGGTCTATGCACGGTGTATTTTCTTTCGGAAGAACGTTTTTTTGATATTTACAGTATGAGTTACAAAATAATTAGATTGAAAATCATTTTTGACTTAGTATGTAATCGTGTTTTGTATTATACTTGCATGTTATGCACTTCTAATCATTCCCGAACTACTGCCATGTGTATGAACAGGTCACCAGAGCCTTTGCGAAGCCGTCCTCAAGGCTTTTATCCCTGGCGACTTTCCAGCTTTGTATGGTAAATGAAAAATTTGAATTGGAATTTGAATGTTACTCTTAGAGGTTTGTGTGTCACGAGGAAGCTTTTACATCCTATATGAGTTCGTGTGTTTACGTTTTTGGTTCGTTCCTGTCACTGTGCATACCTTATGGTTATATCAGGTTGTTGTTGTAATGTGTATTTGCTAGGACAATTACCTAGAAAAAGTCAATGCCATATGGCCTCCCTTTTTTTTGGATTGTCGGGGAAGTTACTAACTTTGTACGACTATAATGATTTATTTATTTATTTATTTAAATACCTTAAGAGCCCAGAGGGCATTACATAAGGGGGATACATACAAAGGTTACTATAGCATCAGTAAAACAACATGTCAGGGAGTAATACTAGTAATCAAACTGACCGATAGTCCAAGCAACATTACTAATAACACAATAAGCAAAAAACACAGTAAGCAGCTCACCATAACAGGAAACATATTTCAAGAAATAGCAATAAACATTCTCTAAGCATGCGCTACACATTAAATGTCAATGGTGGTTACAAATTATTGTCAACTTCTAAGTAAGTTAGTACTGCAGACTGGAAAAGGGAGGGTTCTGTAATAGCTGACGATGTTTGAGGGCAGCGCGTTCCACTTCGTTAATGAATAACAGCAGAGGTGAAAATTGGTATTTCTTAGTGCGTGAAATTGGTATTTCTTATGACGTTGGTCATGCACATAAGGTCATGTGCATGACCAACGCGATCAGAAACGTAAGGAGCCGGGTGAATGAATGATCGGGAAAATGACGAGTCACTATGATATAAGCTATGGAAAAAACATAGGCGGGACAACTTTCTGCGCGTGGCAAGCAATGGAAGGTTCAGAGAACGCTTAAGACATGTTACGCTTTGGTGGCGAGAATGACAGGAGGTGATAAACCGAGCTGCTTTATTTTGTACCGATTCTAGCATATCAGATAACATTGCCGTGTGTGGATGCCAGATGGTTGACGCATACTCTAGTGAAGGCCTGATCAGAGCTTGATATGCGTGAAGTTTAGTTTTCAAGTTTGCGCATCTGAGGCGGCGTTTCAAAAGACCGAGTTTTTTTGATGATTTGCTGGTGATGTAATCAATGTGACTGTTCCAGGTTAGGTCGGAACTAAAGAAAATGCCGAGGTATTTTGTGGATGAAACGGTCTCAATTACGGTGCTATTGACTATGTATCTGACGGATGATGAGGGGTTGGCTACGGAAGTAAATCTAATATGTTTGGTTTTTTCCGCGTTGATGTGCATCTGCCACAAGTTGCACCACTCTGTGAGTTTGAAACAAATCTGACTGTAGGATGCTACTGTCATTCGGTTCGGTAATCTCCTTATATATAACGCAA
This sequence comes from Rhipicephalus annulatus, assembly GCA_013436015.1. Classification (NCBI taxonomy): domain Eukaryota; kingdom Metazoa; phylum Arthropoda; class Arachnida; order Ixodida; family Ixodidae; genus Rhipicephalus; species Rhipicephalus annulatus. Next base: position 288,268 of record WOVY01010010.1, on the reverse strand, counting down.
TCATCTGCGAATAGGCGTAGAGAAGAAACAATATTACATCCAATGTCATTGATGTAGACCAAAAATAATAATGGTCCGAGCACGGAGCCCTGGGGGACACCGGATTTTACCATGCACTTTCTGGAAAGTATGTGGTTAAGTTTGACCGATTGCGACCGGTGACAGAGGAACTCTTGAATCCATTGGATTGTTTTCTGATCAAGCTGGAGGTTACGGACTTTAGTTATTAATCGATTATGTTGGAACGCGATCAAAAGCCTTTGAAAGGTCTATCAAATAGCCTCTGTAGGAGCAGAGCTACGCATGGATTTGTGCAAGTCTGTCAACAATTCGAATAGTTGGGTGTTGCAAGAGCGTTTTTCCCGAAAGCCGTGTTGGTTTGGGATGAGGATGTTGTTTCTGTTCAAGTGAGATATAATTTTCGAGTAAATGATATGTTCTAATAGCTTGCAAGATATACAGGTTAGAGAAATTGGACGATAGTTGTTCGTACTTGACTTTTGGCTGGATTTGTATATGGGTTTAACAAAGGCATATTTCCAGTCTTCCGGTACACAGCCCGTGTCAAGCGACTGCTGAAAGATCAGCGACAATAAATACGCTGATCTGTGGCAGGTTAATTTTAGGAGTTTGGCACTAATTCCGTCGGGCCCCGGGCTAGTCTTGCGAGGAAGGCGTTGTACAGCTTGTGCGACACCATTTTCAGTTATTGTAATTGAGGAAAAAGGGTCGTGAATGGTAGGTTTTAACAGTGCCAGTGAGTCTAGTGGAAGTTCTTCCGTGAACACAGATGCAAAAAATTCGTTGAAGCATTCAGCACTTTCCGCTGGCGACAACGCTTTGCCATGATCACTCAGTAGAGTTGGCTCAGAAGGGTAGGCTGTAGGGTTCACCACGCGCCAGAATTTCTGGGGGTCTGTTTTCAAAAGGTTAGGTAAGGTGCAGTTAAAATATTTTTCCTTGGCCTCTTTTATTGAGGCCTCAGCTTGTTTTGAAAGATTTTTATAATTAAGCCAATCTTCCGGAGTATTAGTTCGTGTAGCCCTTTTAAAAGCTCGTTTCTTCCTATTTAGGCATCTTTTTACATCACGTGTGAACCACGGGTCATTTGTTTTGGTGCTGATTGTTAGTTTCGGGACGCAGCATTTTTCTATTTTTTTAGTGTGTCACGGAATTGAAGCCAATTTTAGTTTGCTGCGCGATGTTCAAAACTTGACTCAAATATTGGTATAAAATCATCTAACATACGGTTCATCTTATCGATGTCAGCACATGCGTAATTCAATAACTGCTTAGTTACCTTTGATTCGTCGGCGCGTGGTAGATATAATGAACAATGGACAACTCTGTGGTCGCTAATTTCTTCAAGCACGTGGGTAAGAGCTTCCTGGGAATTATTAGTGAAAAGTAAATCTAAAATGTTATCGCCACGTGTAGGTTCTGTTACTAACTGGGTCATGAGGTGGACATGTGTCAAATGTAGAAAACGCAAGCATTCGTGACGATGGGAGCTGCTACTGCTGACAGAAGAAGATGCCCAATCTATGCCTGGGTAGTTAAAGTCGCCGCCGAGAATAAGAACAGAATTTGGATAATGGGCATGCACATACTCGAGTGAATCATTCAGCAAGTCGACGAACTCTGGACCGCTATCGGGGGGTCGGTAGCAGGCACCGATAATTACGGTGGTGTGAGCTGACTGCGCAGTAACCCAAATTGCTTCAATGGACGAGTCGTAAGCGATATCTGACGGTTGGAATTCTTATTTAACAGCTATAATTACTCCTCCTCCTTTAGATACCGATCTGTCTTTGCGAAAAACTGTAAACTGTGCAGGAAAGTTAAGTTCAGAGTTCAAAATGTCGGCCGACAGCCACGTTTCCGTACCGATCGAAATGTCGGCGGAACAAGTATACAAGAAGGAATTTAGGGTGTCTAGCTTATTTAAAATGCTCCTAAAATTTATTAGGAGCAACGTTACTTCAGATTTGTAGGTGGAGTTTCGATTAGACGAGGTAGTTTGTCAATCAGCGAGAGGTTGGTGCGGAGAGACTTCATTAAGAGAACTGCCTTGGGGTTTCATTGCATGGGGCGTGAATTCCTGTCTGGGAGTTACTTCGACAACGCTATCAGTGACAAAGTTGTATCGAAAAACGCGGTCCCAAATGTACAAACAGTTAAAGCAAACCGAATAACGCTCGCTTCCTTTGCGCTTAAGCTTTGCAAATTCCCTCAACCGTTTACGGGCCATCTGCACGTTCGGCGAGAAATCTTCGTCAATCCAAACCTTGGAAAAGTCTAAGTTTTTCAGTTTCGGGGCGTTGCGCAAGACCTCGGTTTTGGACTTAAAGTTTAGAAATTTGATTATAATGGGTCGATCAAAATGCGGGCGTCGCTTACCGACGCGATGGGCGCGTTCAATGTCACCAACTTGTAACTCAAGGTGCGCGGAAAAAAATTCTTTAACAATTTTTTTCTGTTTCCTCGTAGTCTTCTTTGTCGGTCTCGGGAAGGCCGTTAACGATGAGGTTGTTCCGCCTCATCCTGTTCTTTATATCGTCTACTACATCAACGATATCTTCATTTACTTTTGATACGCTTGATTTTACTTCACGTACTGAATCACCTACATCTTCGCACGTTGACTCAATATGCGACATCTTTCGCAGACCTGTCTCAATTTCATGAATTTTAGCATTAATGCCTGCGATGTTTTGTTTTATTTCTGTCAGTGTAGCTGTAGTTTCTTCATGAAAATCTTTCATCAAAGCTAGAACGTCATCAATCTTCGGACCAGGGTTCACTTCCACGTCACCAGCACAGAGTAGGAGCAAAGAAAGGCACGTGCTCACCAACAAAACACATGGTCTCGGGCTAGCAAAGCGGAACGAGTTAGACGCGCCATTGAAGCGAGCTCTAGGGTAACTTGTGTTCTTACGACAAGACACAAACTGACCCGATGCGTGCCCGGTATTTAGACACGTCAACACCCATACTAGTGCTCAGGATACAGAACACAACAAGGAATAGTGGGGATCAGCGGCCAGCAGTATGGCAAAAAATACAGTTCTGTAAAGAGGGCAAGGCTAAATGCCTACCTAAAACAATCAAAACGAGGACTTAGCCATGGCTGCTGCAGGCCGCAAATCCCAAGAAAGAGCTGTGGGCAGCGTCTTTATGTAGTGTCCGGTGGCGCTACATTCGTTATGACGTCAGCGGGAGGATGATGTCATTCTTGAGTGGTGACGGTGCAGAAAGGATGAATCAGTGCCAATCCTCGGTGACGGTGTGCGACCAAGCAGCAAAAAGAACACGAGGCAGGAACCTCGAACAATCAAAACGAGGACTTAGCCATGGCTGCTGCAGGCCGCAAATCCCAAGAAAAAGCTGTGGGCAGCGTCTTAATGTAGTGTCCGGTGGCGCTACATTCGTTATGACGTCAGCGGGAGGATGATGTCATTCTTGAGTGGTGACGGCGCAGAAAGGATGAATCAGTGCCAATCCTCGGTGACGGTGTGCGACCAAGCAGCAAAAGGAACACGAGGCAGGAAACCTAGGCTTCTCTATAAGTAAAAAAGTGACAATTTATGGGCTTGTTTTCATTTTTAGCCACAATATTAATGAGAACTATCAGGCAATAATGCCAAGAGACGTACAGGGGATGTTATCAGAATCGTAATATAAATTTGAAGAAATAAAAGTGAACTGAAAGATAACTTGCCCCCGGCAGGATCCGAACCTGTGACCTTCTAATAACGTTTCCGATGCTCTACCACTAGGCTACGGAGGCAGTTATCCCTCCTTCTAATTCATAGGGCATATGTGCATTTAAACGTGGGAGCTTCGGACAGCACTGCCCTGTAGGTAGAAAATAGTAGTACTAATTTATAAGTTACTACCTTTTGTTACGACGTAATCACTTGAAACAAAGTGCCCCAACATTTTCTGTGAGTAGCGCGTCTTGTTACCTATTTCATTAGCTCCTCCTAACTGAATACTTACCCTATAGAACTGCGGTCATAGACGGCGTTGAACAGCTTCTCCACTAGGGCGTGGTAGAAGCGCACAGCGTAGCGCGATAGGTGCAGCCTGAACAGAGTGCCCTTGCTGGGCACCGATGCGTTGAACAGTGCGGCCGGAACAGGAACGCGTTGCCTCGAGGCGTCATAGCTGGTACGCGTCCGCAGCGGTGACAACAGCGCAGACGGAAGGCTACTGGTGCTCTGGGCGCTTAGCTTCGCCCGCTGCTGTGAACGCGCGACGACCTGGTAGAATTCGACGGGCTTCCCCGTCGGATATCCGGCAGCCGAGGAGGCGTCGGCGCAAGACTCATTCCCGTGAGCGAAGAAGGCTAAGCGTCGTCGCTTGAGCTGATAGCGCTGGACAAGCGCTTCGTACTCGCTTATCCACGCCAAGTTCGAAATACGGCGGCTGAAGGCATTCTCTAAATATGCAAGCCTGTTGGAGATACGCTCCCGCTCGTCGGTCGCTTGCCTCATTGAGACCTTGACGAGGCAGGAAGGCAAAACGGTCTCAACTGCCATCAAGCAGAGCACCCTAGAGTCTATGGCGTCAGAGAATGTCCTACCGCGCAAGTCCTTGAAGAACAGCTGCCGTAAACCCAAGTGTTTTTCCGGGAAGAATGGAGCTAGGCGGATGAGGACGAGGAAAGCAGCGTAGTTCATGACAGCCCTGGCAGGAAGTTCGCGCAGTGCAGCCGGAAGGTAGTTCCGGACGTACCGCGAAGATTTCAGTTTCACGGTTGTTGTCGGACCGAACATGGAGGCGTTGTCAAATGTCACGCGCAAGAATTCGGTGATGGCTGGGTCTGTGTCGGAGAGTTTAACCACGACGTACCCACCGAACTTTAACTCCTCTAGCTCGGATATGCTCGGTTCGCGTGGGCTCAAACCGGCACGAATAAACACAGCCATAATCTCGTCGATGAGCGCTGCGTTCGGGCTTTGAGTGAACGCAGAGGCGATATCGCTAAGAGCATCGCGAAACTGCATAGTTACAGCGATCCGAGAAGCATCGGTGCAAGAGAAAGCGTGTTTAGGTTTGCTCAATTCGACGGCAGGAGCTTTGCCAGGTCCAGCGACGTTTATCACCTCTAAGAATGTGGCCAGCCCGAGGTCTCTCATAATTTGGCCGGCAAAGGTCCATGATTCTTGAGTTGTAGCAGCCACGTCTCTCGGCCACTGCTTTATTGCCCAGGAGCCGAACAGACGCGTCACGGAAGTAGTCACCATAGATTCCTTGCTGCGATCGGCGCACTCATTGTATAGAGAGATGGCCAAGCTGACGTCAGCCTCTTTACTTGATGGAAGTAGCGTCAGCAGAGTGTTGACCAAATGATCTTGAATGATGGTGTCAGTTGATATCGTCGCACCCGTGCCGTTATTCTTGCCCAGTGGATGCACTGTCGACCAGGAGCCACACACATATTCATAGAAATTCTCGCACGGTTTCGACGTGCTGCTGTTTATTAGTGAATTTATGTAATCTGCCTCGCGGTTGCAGAGTTCAGACGAGCAGAATGAAGGGCCGGCGGTGACCCCAGTTAAGCTGTCCTCATTGGTGGTAGTCTTGGTATTGGTGGCAGTTGTAGTCCAAGTCGTATCGACGACGTGTACGAGCCCTACAATCAGTATCACTACGGCCAACACAAACAGAACCGTCAAGCAGCACGACGTGTAACCGTAAATCTCGTTCTGCTCCACCACATGATCACGTGGTGCTTGGCTCCCTTCAGGTGCTACGGCCGCCACTTTCGTCTCTGTACCTGTTTCCTCCGGCTTTTTTGATTCTGCTGGGGTCGCAGCAATTGGTACCACTCCAGCAATGGTATTGTCCATATGCGTTTTGTCATTGTGCTGCTCCTCTATGGGTAAGCCCTCCTGCCATGGCGAAACTGGTGATATGGTTTTGGTAGGTGTTATGATTGTCGGGCTTTGAAACATTGCGGTGTACTGTCTGAACTCGGGAAACTCGGGCGCGATGTCATCATCCTCGGGGATTTCAGATAGATTATCCATAAAGGACCCTTCCACTGCAGTACATTAGACTCCAAGCTCGTTGAGTACCGGTGATGCCTCGCCAGCCCCACTTAACACTGCGTGGCTTTTGTCTGCTGTTGTCCCCGATTCAGCCAAATCTGCGAATAGATTTAGTGGTTGAACATCGCGGGAAGATTGAGCAGATCTGGCTGATGTTTCATTTTTAGAAGCATTGATATTTGGTGTGCTCGGTTCACTTAATTTTTGTTTTTTCTGCTCTTTGGCCACAGCCGGAAAGACTTTAGCAAGCTTTGCTTCACCTTCCGACCCTGCAAACATAATAATACTTTTGACATTTTTTCTGTGGTGTTGTGAGGATATATCCACACTTGTGGTGCCCATATCTTTCTGTAAAAAGATCTTTGCAAGCTTTGCTTCCCCTTCAGCCACAGTTCTCCTGTCAAGATTTTTTGACGATTTCAGCTTCTCAGTTTCGGGATATGCCATGACGTGTTCTCCCGACGCAGCATTAGTGGCGGGAGCCACGCCTTTTGTGGTGCGTCCTGTTGCTGCTACTTTTATCGAAGACTCCCGAGATGGTGGTGGTTTGATTGAATTTGAAAGATCTGCCACTTCTGTTTCGTTGCCCTGATTAGCAAGTACACCTTTCGCAGTCTTTATCAAAGAATCTTTGGTGTTGTTCAAATTAGAAACAGATTTCGACGCAGGACTCAGTAGTTCGTGATCACCCCAATACTTTGTCCTGCTCAGGCGAATGAGGGGATAAAGCTGGCGTAGATGTTGTGCTACTAGATTGTCCTACAGAATCTGCCAATGACCGGAAAGAGGACGATTTCCAGGAGGGACAAGCACTGGATTCATCAGGCAAAGCACTGCCACTCGTAGCGTTTGGTGAAACTTGCCCACTCAAAGCATTTGGTGAGAGTTTGAAAGGTGAATTCGCCAAGGACATGCCCGTTTTTGGCGATATCGGGGGCTCCGCCACCTTCAGACCATTGTCTGGATCAGGACTTGCTGAAGCCAGTATTCCTCTATATGAAGGTTTGCTTTTCGTGATAAGTTCCTGCGAAAATGGCTTTGATAGCGATACTGATGAAGTTGCACTCGAATAGAATTTGGGGGATGACGCACGTGACAGTGGCCTCGATGGTGATCCGCAACCCTGCCCAAATGACGCAACAATTGGTAGTACTCTCAACCTTGGTCTATTCGGGTCTACTTTATGCTCTTTCGAGAGCACTAAAGTGCTCATTGCAGATTGCTCGTCAGAAGTTCTCGCTGCAGGGATCGTCTCTATTGGCTGATGCAGGCGACATGACACCTGTGCTCCTTCGGCCTTTGTCTTGGTGGCAGTACGCGACAAGCGGCCTCGTTTCGTGCACAGCGTGCAGAGTTCGGACTTCACTCGAACTACCTTGTTTTAGTTTAACTTCAACGTCGTCGTCTGACGTCGATTTTCTCAGCCCACTACTGTCCACACGTTTCGACCCGATATATTTCATCTCGCTCATGACTGCCTCCGATTCGATTAACATTCTCCTCTACTTTTTCACAGTGTAGTGATGCTAGTATCAGGCACAAACCGTTTGTTGAAAGTGAGAATTGGTAAGCGTGCAGCAGCTGACGGGGCTGCCGGAGTAGGTGCAGCGGCAGTTGCGGTGAGCACGGAAGCGATTTTAAAGTGAAACTCTTCAATTGCTTCCTTTCTCAATGATTGCACATTTGACTCTATTGGAGGCTGAGACGTGCCTGCCTTCAATTCGTTTGACTTCTGCCGCGTGAGCCGTGTCAGCTGAGGATTGTTCGCTTTGTCTTTCAACTGAAAGCTGCGATCCCAGAACGATGGCAGCGACAGCTTGTGTTGGCACTTCGGAATCATGTGTCGGAGTTTTCTGTTTAGTCACCTGCGCTGCTCCTTCAAGGGAATCAAGTCGTCCCGGGTGGAACGTTTAAACAGCCACTCATAGGTTCTAGCAGTGAGGTGGCTGAACTTTTCTCCGGAAGTACACATGTACTTGAGTTCAGGAAACCTGGCAGACGTGCATCTTCATGACTTAAAGCATGCTCAGGTGCTGCAGATGATTCGGGCTCGGGTATGACAGGTGGCGGCACATTACCTGTTGGTGATGCACCACTAGGTTGCGGGGTTCTATTTGCAGTGGCGAATGATGTTGGGTGTTGAGGTTTAACTGGCAGCATATCAGGCCTCATAGGCGGCCTTCCATAAGCTTCCTCAGTTGCTGGGGCTACTGCATCCGCTGACGAATGCGGTAAAATGCTGGGATGTTAAAGCGACGGAGTCAGGATTGGCCAACAGCGTTTCTTTCAGGTTTGGTTCTGTGATGCTTTCTTCGGTAGATGAACGCTGAACGGCTGACCATAGGTTAGGCGTAGTAGTGTGTGTACCGTTGTCTCGGGGCGCTTCGTCAACTTTTGCAGTTGACAGTGGGTGCTTGCCTTCTTCCAGCAATGCGTCAGGTTTGGGTTGCATTTTGTTTACTACCGGTGCTGTGGCTGTGTCAGAATTAGATGGCAGATTCGATGTTCCAGGTTCGGCATGATGTCTGATTTCTTGCGTTTCACCCAGCTGTGCCTCATGTCTTGGTGCTGTTGTGGGTGACGAGCCATGGTTTACCGGCGTTATTGCATTCGGTTCCAATAGTCGTGTTTGCTTCACATCCTGTGTTGCATTGACGTTTGCTGGAGGCGACGTGCTCATGGGTTGAAGAGATGGCGCGTTCAGCTTATTCGGTTCCATTTGGCCCTCATGTGCTTTCCCCATCATCGTTTCCTTGGAAGGTGAAGGCTGACACGTTACCTGTTGGACAGACTGACCTTTCGCATGAGTTTTGCCAGCCTTCCGGCGTAGTGCCAGACGTTTCCAAAGGACTGTTGTTTCTGTGGCCCAACCGCCAACTCTTTAAGCGTGTCGGTGGCAATTTTACATGGAGGCACACGCTGGGCTGTTACGAGCTGCGCGTTAGAACCGATAGGTGTCGTTCCATCTAGCTGCTGCGGTTTGTTGGAAGCTGGCGGTGGTGGCGGAAGCTGACCTCCTCCCAGTGGCTCATGTGTCCTTGCCGGTGGTACTCCAGTCACTTTCGGCGTTACCTTGATCACATCAGAACACGGCACATGCTGGACTTTGACGGGATGCATGTTAGGCTCAATCGGCTGCGTTTTGCATGGCTGCTGTGGTTCTCGAGAAGCTGGTGGGGGTGACTGATGCTGACCTACTACCAGTGGCATATGTGTTCCTGTCGGTGGTACTCCAGTCCCATTTGGCGTTACGCTTATTCCACCAGAAGACGGCACATGGTGAATTTTGACGGGATGCGCGTTAAATTCAAACGGCTGCATCCCACCTACCTGCTGCTGTTCTTTAGAAGCTGGCTGGTGGTGGTGGTGGATGCTGATCTCTTTCCGGTGGAATGTGTGTTCGTGCTGGTGATATTTCAGTCATTTTCGGCGTTACGCTGGTCATTTCAGAAGCAGGTACATGCTGGGGTTCAATGGGCTGCTCTTTAGGCCCAACTGGAGGTGTTCCGCCTAGCTGCTGTGGTTCTTTGAGAGCTTGGGATGGTGGCGGATGCTTACCTCCTCTCGGTGGCGTATTTGTTCCTATTGGTGGGGATTCACTCATTCTCGGCGTTACGCTGGCCATTTTAGAAGGAAGGTACATGCTGGGGTTTAACGGGCTGATATTTAGGCCCAACTGGTGGTGTTCCGCCTAGCTGCTGTGGTTCTTTCGTAGCAGGGGATAGTGGCGGATGCTGATCTCCTACTGGTGGTGTACGCACTCCCGTCGGTGGTACTTTTGTCATTTAGGCATTATGTTGGCGTTTTCAAAAGTAGGAACATGTTTGGGCTTAACGGGCTGCGCGTTAAGCCTAACCGGCTGCGTTCCGCCTGGCTGCCGCAGCTCGTTTGAAGCTGGTGATGGTGGCGGATGCTGACCTCCCGGCGGTGTTTGTGTTCCTGCCGGTGGTAGTTCACTCGCTTTCAGTGTTAAATTGGTTATTTCAGAAGAAGGTACTTGCTGGATTTCAACGGGCTGTTCTTTGGGCCCAATCGGCTGCGTTGCGCCCAGCTGCTGCGGTTCTTTGGAAGCTGGTGCTTGCGGCGTATGATGGCCTCTAGGTGGCGTGTGGGTTCCTGTAGGTGGTACTTCCATCATTTTAGGTCTCACGATGAACTTTTCAGAAGCAAGCTCATGCTCGAGTTTTAAAGGCTTCGCACCACGCCCAACTGGCGGCATTCCGGGCAGCTGCCATGGTTCTTTGCAAGCTGGTGCTGGTGGCGGATGCTGACCTTCCAGGCGGCGTGTGGGTTCCTGTATGTGGAACTTCCGTCATTTTAGGCGTTACGGTGCACTTTTCAGAAGCAAGCACATGCTGGGGTTTCAAGGGCTTCGCACCAATATCAGCCAATGGCGTTCCACTCAGCTGCCGCGGTTCTTTAGAAGCTGGTGTTGGTGGCAGATGCTGACCTCCAGGTGGAATGTGGGTTCCTGTCGGTTGTACGTCTGTAATTTTAGGCGTTACGATGGATTTTTCAGAAGCAAGCACATGCGGGGGTTTTAAGGGCTTCAGCACCACGCCCAACCGGTGGCGTTCCATTCAGTAGCCGTGGTTCTTTGGAAGTTGCTGCTGGTGGCGAATGCTGAGCTCCAGGTGGCGTGTGGGCTCCTGTAGGTGGCACGTCAGTTATTTGGGGCGTTAATTTGGCCACTTGGGACGCAGACACATCATGGAGTTTAACGAATTGCGCTTTAGGCCCAACCAGCTGCGTTTCGCTCTCCTGCCGTGGTTCTTTGGAAGCTGGTGCTGATGGCGGATGCTGACCTCCAGGTGGCGTGTGGCTTCCTGTTGGTGGTACTTCTATCATTTTAGGCGTTACGATAGTCTTTTCAGAAGCAAGCAGGTTCGGGGGTTTCAAGGGCTTCGCACCACGCCCAACTGGTGGCGTACCATTCACCTGCTGTGGCTCTTTGGAAGCTGGTGCTGGTGAAAGATTCTGAGCTCCAGGTGGCATGTGTGTTCCTGTAGGTGGCACTTCAGTCATTCTTGGCGTTACTTTGGTCACTTTAGAAGCAGGCACATCATGGAGTTTAATGGATTGCACTTTAGGCCCAACCGGCTGCATTTTGCTCACCTGCTGTGGCTTTTTGGGAGCTAGGGATGGTGGTGGATGCTGACCTCCAGGTGGCGTGTGACTTCCTGTTGGTGATACTTCTATCATTTTAGGTGTTACGGTTGACTTTTCAGAAGCAAGCACATGCTGGGGTTCTAAAGGCTTCGCGCCAAGCCCAACCGGTGGCGTTCCGCTCAGCTGCCGCAGCTTTTTAGAAGTTGGTGCTGGTGGCGGATGCTGACATCCAGGTGGCGTGCGAGTTTCTGTATGTGGTGCTTCCGTCAGTTTAGGCGTTACGATGCAATTTTCAGAAGCAAGCACACGCTGGGATTTTAAAAGCTTCGCACCACGCCCATCCGGCGGCGTTCCGTTCAGCTGCCGCGGTTGTTTGAAAACTGGCGTTGGTGGCAAATGCTGTGCTCCAGGTGGCGTGTAAGTTTCTGTAGGTGGCAATTCAGTCATGCTTGGCGTTACTTTGGCCACTTTGGAAGCAGGCACATCATGGAGTTTAACGGGCTGCGCTTTAGGCCTAACCGGCTGAGTTTCGCTCACCTGCTGTGGTTCTTTGGAAGCTGGGGATGGTGGCAGATGCTGACCTCCTCCTCGTGGCATATTTCTTCCCGTTGGTGGTACTTCACTAATTTTCTGCGTTACGTTGGTTATAACAGAAGAGCGCACATGCTGGGGTCTAACGAGCTGCGCGCTTGACCCAGTCGGCTGTGTTCCACTCATCTGCTGCTGTTCATTGGATGCAGGTTGTTGTGTTGGATACTGACATGCTGGTGCCGCATGTACCCCTGTCACCGTTGTTTCACTCACTTTGGGCATGACCACTTCTGAAGTCGGCACATGCTGGGGTGTAACTGGTGGTGTATTAGGCTTTACAGACGGCATGCAAGCACACTGTGGTTCTTCGTTCTCAGGTGCTGATGGTTCGACGTGCTGACTTTTTGCATCAAGCCCATGTGGTCTTTTCTGATCTGTTTCGCTTTCTTGCGACGGTATGTTGGTTAATTCCACAGGTCGCAGATGTTGGGTTCCAACATGTGGTGCATTAAAGAAAGCCGTTTTTGTGTCGCATACTTCAGGGCCTGCGTTGGCCTGAAACCGTAGATGACTGGTGCGCGGATGTGCCTTGCTGTATGTAAGGCATCGTCTGGGTTGATGTGCTGACCTTCACAATTTGGGAAGGTGCATGGCGGTCTGTGACCAGTGGCGTGTTCATCCCTAGCAGGTATGTTTCGCTCACTTCTGTTGCTGCATCTATCATTTTCTTAACATGGGGATGAATAGATATTTCGGGTGGTGAGTTGGGAATTGTCGGATGGGTTTGGCTTTCTGGTGCAGCATGAACCATTCCCGATAAAGGAGTGTGCTGCGCCGTTACTGTAGAATTGTCATCTTTTGCCAATGGCTTTGGGTTCATTTGATGCGCCTGTCTCTGGTGTGTAGGGTCAGGCAAGTCATCATGCCCGGGCGTCTGCAGAGAGCTCGAATCTGAAGCCATCGAAGACAGATGAGATGGAAAACGTTGGCTGTGCGAAACACCCGATTGGGCCAGCATTTGCTGGTGTGTCAGGTTGAACTATCCTAGGCATACGTATGTCGGAACCCGGTACCATGTGCGGCTTGGGAGGTCGGTCGGCCACTGACATCCACGGCTCCCGAATGTTCATGAGAGGCACTCTGGGGAAACAGGAATCCGGTGCAATAGTCACGGACGCAATGGTCGTAATGGCGGCGTTTTGCACTGAGACCAGTTCTTCAGTCGGGAAACTTTCAAGGTCATGGCGCACAACTTGGCGAACCCATGCATTTTTTCTCGCTACACTCGAATGGCAGAGCAACGAGGAGTGGCGTATTTCAGAACACTCGTCTTGATTGCGCATGTTGCGAATAGGCGGTGTGTGTGCTGCATTCCCACTCGTCTGCCAGCTGATGTCTGGGGCAGATGTTTTGACCGATGCTTTAGGATGGAACAGAGCGTCCACGGCAGTTGCCGTATAATGACGAGACTCGGGTGGATTCGGAAGGCCCGACCACCGCCTGCGGGCTCTGGGATTCGTCCTTAGGGGAGTCGAGTATGCTGCGACTGGATTCAGTAGCGGTGCAGCCTGCGTTATTAGCAGATACAGCACATTTATCCTGTGTCACTCTTCCATAAACACCGAAGAAACGCAAGTGAACGCTCTTCTTGTGAGTCAAATTGTTAGCGTCTCCTATCGGTATATTCGTCTCTCTGTATATATACGTGTGGCCTGCAGTTGTTTCATTCAATTGAATTTGTAATAGCCTTAGCTAATGGACAAAGTTTTGCCCATGCAATTAGAGTAAGGGATTTGTCCCAGCATGGCTTAAAATGCAAGGTTATGGGCACTGCAGATTTTTGACGACGTTAGTTCCCGAGGGCCACAGACTTCGCATTCCAAGAGCTGTTTTGTTTCCTATTTTAGCATCCGGGATGCTGGGGACTAACGAGAGACCGGCATCAAAAGCATGTGCTCACTGTATTTGCATTTTACGATTGTCTGCAAAATTTCTTTCGAAGTCAACCTCCGGGAGGGGGGTGGAAGTTAACTAGAACGAGACTTCGCTCCCAAAATGAGGAGCCCGATCCACTCCTGTGCTGCTCAAAATAGCATTAACTGTTTTGTTTTCTGAAACAGTCACACCACTTTAGGTTAACGTTGCAGTTCGCCCAAAATTGTCCGGTTTTGATTACGGACCAAAAGTTTAGCGTAAATGAAAAGGTTTAAAAGTCAAAATTTACGCTAAACTTTAGCGTAAAGGGTGAGATTTAAAGGGCTAAATTTACGCTCAGTAAAATTATCGGAGCACGCAACTCACGGTAGTCGTGACGATGTAGATTTGCCTGAAACTGGCATCGACGTGTGGAGCTTCGAGCCCTTCCCGGCCTGTGAGCACTTCGTTGTAGCTGACGCCGTACTCTTGGAAGCTTTCGACAGAGACACCGGTTCGGTGAGGCGACCCACTCGGGTATAACAACAAGAGGCTTCAATGTCTGCTTTACTTTAGAAGCCGCCCGAGACTCCAAAGAGGCCGTGTCACCACGCTGGGACGGCACTGTAGCCTGGACAGAATAAATTAAACCTTTGTTTCGTGAAAGTTTCAAGAAACGCCTCGCCACAACGCGAGAATGCGAATCGGTCGACCACATTTGTAAAGCTTTTCTTTTATAAGTGGCTCTTACCATTAAATTTCTCGTTAATATGTCATGTGTCAGTACTTGCAGGATTTCCTTTTAAAAAATCACCTATAGCGTAATCACGAAAAAATGAAGTTAACTAGGAAGGGTCGTTTCGTCACACCTCCAGTCACAGCCGATTACATTGGAATCTATAGATAATTGCAGTTCCTGCTTCACGTAACCCCCTCTTTCACCCCCCCACCTTGCACAACACATGCAGGTACAAACATACTACAGTTTCGTAAGCTGCTGGGTAAGCTCTGACAGCCATAAGCATAGGTCGGTGAACTCTCTCGTGAGTCGACTCATTTGGACCCACTCTTGCTCACAACAAGCCGCGAGTCTGAGTGAGTCCAGGTGAGCAATATTTTTGCGAGTGTAGGTCCGAGGGAGTTTCGTCAAATAAAATTGTTGTGAGCGTGAGCCCGAGTGAGTTCAACCCAGCAAAATTTTCGTAAGCGTGAGTCCGAGTGAGTCTAAAGCGCAAGATGGACTTCTTGAGTGAGTTTTAGTGAGCTCTACCGGTTTTTTCCGACCTATGGCCATAAGCCGATTGGAGCAAAAACAAGTCTAGTATACATGCAACTCCGAGTCTAAATAGCATAGCCTGTATTTTTGAACCCTGTTGTCATTTCCTCCGCGCCTCTCGTTTTCCTCAAGCTCTAATAACTCCGGCGCTTCATACGACGGCGGGACATATTGCCTCTTGACAGCAGTGTTGCGGAATGGTCGCGTCAATTCTATTCCAACTAAATTACGGAGAATGGCAACTTGGCGGAATTCAATTCCATTTAATGCATCGGAATTAAAAAAAGGTAGATCCCACGTACAGTGGGAATCGATGATATGCGAAGCACGAATGAGGAAGGCTGATATATAACTTTAAAATCAGCACAACAGTTACGAAGTGGAAGTAAGTTATTCCGTACATGACTTCCGTGTGTTGATTATCATGTTTTGATGTGTCCTTCACTGTCGTCATCCATTAACGTAACGTGATACTAAATTTAGTATATGTGGAGCTACTTCGTCATCCATTGATGTCACGTAACGCCAATGTCGGTATATGTGGAGTTAGCGAAACTGGCCGCGAGCACATCATAAAAGCCCAGTACACTACAACGTAACGTTGACGCGTGCGAACGCTGGCCACAGCGATGCTGCGTTAGCAAAACGCGAGCACTCTGTAGTCTCACGGCAGGCGCGACCAGCGCGACCGGCGTCCGTTGGCGTGGCCCGACGACAACCGGCGTGAAATGCGACATGCTCATTTCGCGTTTCGCGCCGATGCGTTACCCAGACAGCACTGCGTTTGCCTCTTATCGTGACGGAGGGATGCCGCACGCGCTGAAACGCGATGCGTCAAAGCAACATATGGCAGGACCAGCGCCTGGCGTGGCAGCGCCGGCATGACGCGACGAAACCAACGTGACCCTTCGTGACCGAAACGACGTGACCCGGCGCGCGTGCGCACCTGGTCACGTTGAAATATAGTGGCACCTTGAGTGTGGCATATAGTCATGCTCTGACATGACACGCACCTCAGGATTGTCAAGTTTGCACCCGTCACATACCTTGGTCATTCCATTGGCGTAACGTAATACGAAATTTGGCATGTGTAGCTAGCGAAACGGCCGCGAGCGCATCATGAGCGTAGCATGTTGTCGTGTTGGCACACGACACGCATCTCAAGATTATCATGTTTTCACCAGTCACATAACTTTGTCATCCATTCACGTACCGTAATACTGAATTTAGCATAAGTGACGCTAGCGAAACGGCCGCCAGTGCATCGTGAGCATGACATGTAGTCATGTTGTTAAATGACACGCATCTCATGATTATCATGTTTGCACCAGTCACATACCTTCGCCATTCATTCACGTACCGTAATACCAAATTTGGTAATATGTGACGTTAGTGAAACGGCCGCGACGCATCATGAGAATGGTATGTAGTCATGTTGTTACACGACACGCATTTCATGATTTTCACGTTAGGATCTGTCGTTTGTGTTTGCCATGCAACAATGTTTTGCAACCAGTTTTGCAACGTGTCATGTGAACGAAACCACCGCAAGAGCAGCAGGACCATGAAATGTAAATCATGACATTCATGACATACGTGTCAAAGTTTTCATGTTATGACTAGTCAAATATGCTCATCATAGAGTCATGTAGTGCCATACCAAGTTTGGTATCGATACCATTTTCGACATGGCCAGAAGAGCTGAAAGTCGTAGGTGGCTAGATAGATAGATAGATAGATAGATAGATAGATAGATAGATAGATAGATAGATAGATAGATAGATAGATAGATAGATAGATAGATAGATAGATAGATAGATAGATACGCTGAAAGTCGCCGAAGTTCGCAAAGAAATGCTTCGCATTTAAAAACTTGGCCCATTCCCAGTCCGGGTATTGCCGGGCAGGCCAATTATGTTCCTAAAATTTCCTCAACATAGAATGATATCTTTATCGAGCTAAGAATGAAGACCCCATAAATCGGATGTCATCAGATGCATTAAGAACTGTAAAAGTACACGAAACACGTTACCACGGTCAAGGGCTAGTATAACTATAGCTTGGTGACTCATCTCATGCTGTACACAACCTCAATACTAGTTCTCAGAAGGCCAGTTCTCCCGCTACCTATAGAACGGCATGGTCAGCACAATTATAGGAAAAGAAGTTCGTAAGTATTTGGCAACTAATTTAGGCACTTTCGAGCGTATTTTACTACCTTCGCAGCATCTCTTTACTATAGCCAGCAACTAGTAAAGCTTGAAACTTCTGCTGTCACTAACCAAAAAAGCTTTCTTGGTCTTTTTGCAGTGAAAGCTGTTATGAGATCACTTTTCGGAATCACGCGCCGTTGCATGCTGTTCGGCGCCGCCACCGGTGTCCGTAACCACATCACGCGGAATTATAAAAAAAAACTTGCATTACCTTGCACCAATGACACAATGGGGCTCAAACTCGGGTCCGCTGGGTGCCAGCCCAGTATTCTACCACTTAGCTACCCCGATTTTTTTTATATTAATGAGCTACCCCAGTGCTTGTGACTTGTTGCCAAACTTGCCTTAAGCAGGCTTGATGTTGGCAATGCAACGGCGCTAATACGACTTATAAAGCGTTTTAAAACAGCGAAAGAACAACCAGTCATCGCACAATGCGATTAGCATAACAAGCGGGCCGTCCAATGCTCTAGGCCATTGCAAAAGCTTGCTCTTGTTTCCCTAACAACTGTGGCACATACCCACTACAGCCATAATTCCTCATCGTCGTCAGCCGCGGCATGGGCAATTGGCACAAAATTCCATGCAAGTGTTTAGCGGATACCACGCTTCTAAAAAGAATGACGAAAAATAGCAAATGCCAGCCTACTACCCAAAAGTTTATTAATAATGCCACAGTGGGTACCAAGCAAAAGCGTGCTTGCAGTAGGTACTCAATGAGTTCTGGAAAGGCTCTGGGAGGCCGCTCAGCACGCAGGCCTGGCGTTTTTAACTAGAAAACTACTAATCCACATACTTGACAAATGTCACGTCAACACCACCGCCTATCTTGCAGTAGTCGTGACACTCATTAGAAACATTTGCACCAACCTTAATTTTGTCAATTACCTTGGAATAAAAATTTCGTCCAAGGTTATGACGCACATATATCATCGTGATATAGCAGTGTACATGCACATATAAACGCGTGTTATCAAACGATTCAGCAATCTATTACCAATTAGAGTCAGTACTATTCACTAACTACTTGGCAAGATAGCAAGTTTCGCTAACCTTCATTTTACTATCTTCACTTACTAGGAGGTTAGTGCTTTTTAGACAAGTTTACTGTTATTATTTAGTTGGCGTATAGGACAGACTTTCTTTTTTCAAAGAGTGCATGTTTGAACGAATGGTCTTGTTTTAATATGTTTAAGCTTAAATGTGTTAATGCCAAAATGAGGACTTAGCGAATCGTCACGTAGAGATTCTGAGAGGTGCCGTCTTTTGTAACGTGTAGTCGCTGGCTTTGGCTGGCACCTCGAACCAATTCTTTCAAAACTCTGTTCTATCTTTCTATGTATGGTTCATCTTGTACAGCAGTTCAAAGAGTTCATCGCGTACGAATGTGGGCTACGATGACCTACAGACCCTTGCAAGAGAGTTTCGGGCAAAGGCACCCATGTGTGCAGCTAGGGGGACAGTACTGAAAAAAAGGGGGGGGGGTAATATGTGGAGAGACAGGGCGCAAGCTTGCATGCAGTAAAGACAAGCATCGCACTAGCGTCAATACGCATCACAACTTATAGAAGTGCTTTTTCGAATATGCGTCTGAGTGGTCGATGGTGCCAAAAGCAAAAAGAAAGTGGAGGATGGGGAGACAAGTGGCTGCAGCAAGTATGGCACCACCGTAGTGCTGTATGCTGGATACCATGCCACAGAGCCGTGGTTACGCAAAGCATAGAGAAAAACTTCAGAGCAACACAGTCTATATAAATAGAGAATAATAGTACGTGCGTTGCTTATAAATGCATCATGCCTGTAAGTCTTTTTAAATGACTATTTTAGTGTTAAGTTCGAGGGTCAGACTTGCTTATCTTTGAAGTTTGAAAAATAAGACGTCGGCCGAATTGTGCTCTATTTTCGGAAAAAGACGTGATTCCATTCCATGCAAACTGCGCTTAATTCGATTCCCACTCCACTTCTCCAAGCTTTGTCGCCATTTCATCCCGGTGTCGCGAAAATGTGGAATCATTCTAGATTCGTTCCGATTCCAGAGTGGAAACTCTGCAGCACTGGTTGACAACACCGTTGCTACGCGCGCAGGCGTGCGCACAAGGAGGGGGAGGGATGCACTTCACCCTGGTCACTTAGGATGGGCGGGGGCCCAATATCTGTTCTATACATTGACTGAATAAGCAGGGGGGACGCTGCGATGGCAACTTTGCAGCACCCCCCCCCCCTCAAGGGGAACTCTGCGCTGTTTAAGAAGGTGAGCGTGTGGCAGAACATTACCGCGCGATCCACTCGTCTCTTCATATTCTGCAACGGTTGTTGACCATTGCTTCACGGTTGAAGCAGGCTATGTTGTAAGCACACTTTTTTGCATTGTTGTAGAATACTCTGTTCTCGCCTTTTCTGCCCAGTGCCCACCAATTACCTGCACTCCTAAGAAAGGCAGTAGTACTTGGTAGTTTTTTGCGTAGTTAAATGGTTGTTACGTGTATTGTCAGATGTGTTGTAACTAGACTTGAGCGCCTGTACCAAAATTGCCGGCGGTAGTGCGTCAACGGCGTGGGGTCCCTCGAATCGGCGGTGGCGTGGCGCGGGAGAAGGGGGAGGGGGTAGGATCAATATTCAGGAGTTGGTGGGCATAGAAGCTTGTCCCTCGAATATTAAACAAAAAATCTTTCCTTGAAAGGGCGAAGCTCTTAGCGTGATAAGTGCATAAATTTATGTTATTCATTTGAAATGCTGCGCTCTCAGTTTTCAAGACATAGCTTGTGTAAATAAAAATGTTCAGCACCGTGAAAAAGTACAATTTAACAAAATACCTTTTACGCAATTCGCTTTTTACCATTTCCCAGCACCCAGTCTGCACAGGTACACATCAAGCTCATTCCAAAAACGCACATTACGCAGAAAGCAAAACAAAAAACTGAAGAAAACGAAAACAATTCAGAATTGATCTAACCGGCCCAATATTTGGAAGATCAAATCACCAGGTGCGGTGTGCAGAAGGCGCGACGAAGGATATGGGTGCCATAAAATACTCGAGCCTGTGTGAACTATGTTATGCAGAAAGATGAAACGATTGCAAATGCGCCGATGTTCGAGGGAGGCTGCATCGATAGAACATGCACATGCAAAATAGATGAGGAACGGTGCATAGTCGTAGCGACGAAATATAAACAGTATTGCTTTTTCAAAGATTCTAACATAGTTATGTCATGTTTGGGGTGAGCCAATGAAACGCATATTCGAGGCTCACGAAGCCCCGCCGCAGTGGTTTAGTGGCTGAGGTACTCGGCTGCTGACCCCCAGGTCGCGGGATCGAATCCCGGCTGCGACAGCAGCATTTTTGATAGAGGTAGAAATGCTATATGCCCGTGTGCTCATCTAGGGGTGCACTTTAAGTAAGCCCAAGTGCTTGAAATTTCCGGAGCCCTCCACTACGGCGCCTATTTCAATCAATCATGATTTTGGGACTACGAACCCCACACATCATTATAGAGTCTCACTAAAGCCTTCTGTGATGTCAGTCAGCATTTTTGTGGAGTTGCCTAATTCGTTACCGCGAGAGAACGGGAAGGACATTCTTGCTTGTTTGAAAAGTGCTCCAGCATGCATTGCAGCAAACCGAATTATGAACAATGAAATTCCATTTCCAAAACATACAAGTTGGATAGCAAAAATATTTTTTAATTAATAAATGTGTCAAAAGTCTGTAATATTTTGCAGTCAGGTGTTAAACAGTGCGATAAAAACACTACATATGCAAAAATATTCAAAAGTATAATCAGAATTAACCTTTTGAAGGAAAATGATTTGTGAGGTTCAACGTCCCAAAACCACCATATGCTTATGCGAGACCGCAAATTTCGACCAGCTGGTGTCCCATGGGCCTACAGCATTTTCGATCGATAATGCAGCCGCCTCAGCCGGCATTCAATCCCGCGAACTAAGAGTCAGTTGCCTCGTACCATAGCCTCTAGACCACCGCGGTGGGGCACCTGTTGAAGAATAACGACCCAGTAAAATGAAGTGTTCTATCATCTTTCTATTAACATTTACAACAAAAATGGAACCGAGGTCCCACTATATTGTTCGTGCCATGCAATGAAGCATTGTTGAATTTTCGTGAGACATAGGCGAGCTCATACACCTTTCTCATTATTTTTTTATGCGAAGCTTTTCTTAGCGAACTTCGGCGTATTGGGGTGCATCTATCTATCTATCTATCTATCTATCTATCTATCTATCTATCTATCTATCTATCTATCTATCTATCTATCTATCTATCTATCTATCTATCTATCTATCTATCTATCTATCTATCTATCTATCTATCTATCTATCTATCTATCTATCTATCTATCTATCTATCTATCTATCTATTATCTATCTATCTATCTATCTATCTATCTATCTATCTATCTATCTATCTATCTATCTATCTATCTATCTATCTATCTATCCTATCTATCTATCTATCTATCTATCTATCTCTATGTCTGATCTGTCTGTCTGTCTGCCTGCCTGCCTGCCTGCCTGCCTGCCTGCCCTGCCTGCCTGTCTGTCCTGTCTGTCTGTCCGTCTGTCTGTCTGTCTGTCTGTCTGTCTGTCTGTCTGTCTGTCTGTCTGTCTGTTTGTCTGTCCTGTCTGTCTGTCTACCCGCATGTGTACGTACGACCTTTAGCTTTCCTGTCCATTTAGATAATTGTATAGATACCGAAACTGGCGTGGCATAACATGACTGTATGACGAGCATAAGTGATTAGTCATAACATAATAATCATGATATGTATGTCAAGGATGTCAAAATCTACGTTTCATAGTCTTGCTGCATGCTCTTGTGGTATTTTCGTTAACATGACATACTGAGAAACTGGTATGGTATGACATTCTGCATGGCGAACATAACTGACAGGCGCTGACGTGGAGATCATGACATGCATGCCTTGTAAGTCATGATAACTGGTCAAACGCTCATGATGTGGTCACGGTCGTTTCGCTAGCTTCACACACCAAATTTGGTATTACGTGACGTGAATGAAAGGCGAATGTATAAGACTGGCGCAGGCACGATAATCATGACATGCGTGTCATGTAAACCATGACTGCATGCTATGATGATAGAATGCTCGCGGCCGTTTCGCTAGCTCACATATACCGAATTTCATCACGTGACGTCAACAGTCGCTGAAGATAAGTGGCACTTCCAAACATGATAATTGTGGCATGCGTGTCATGTAAAATATGACTACATGCCACACTCATAGCGCGCTCACGGCAATTTCGCTATAGTCACGTGATACTTTGGTATCACGTGACGTGAATAGACGACGAAGGTAAATGAGACATCCAAACATGTTAATCATGCCAAGAAAGTCATGTGCGGCATAATTTACGTCCGCCTCGTAACGTAGTGCTTATTTTAAAGTGATGTATCAGCCTTCTTCATTCGTGCTTCGCATATTATCGATTGCCACTGTACGTGGTATCTGCCTTTTTTTTACGACGAGAGTCTGCAGGGCGTTCCAATATAGATGAATGCCCGTGAGCGGAATGATTCCTCTATATATCAGATGTCTAAATTGGCTTCAATATTTCGTCCAGCGGCACCTCTTTGCATAAGCCACCTCTCTCAGCGTAGGTTGGCGTTCCAATATATACATTCAAGTATGTTTATTAGTATCTTTGCAGATAGAGAAAGAAAGAAAAAGATCGCACGCAGTCTTCGAACATATCGCGCCGCTCCGTAGTGAGGTGCCGAGACAGGCTCCTGTGACATTCCTGTCTTGAGAAGCTCTGCAGCACGCTGCGGCACACCGCGTCCTAACGACGCGTGGACCTCGCATGACAGAAGAGTAGCTCTGACATTGGGCGTACAAATGTCAGCATCTACGCGCTTGTGGCGGAGGAGTGATGCCGGAGACAAAAACAATCCCCGAACAGATGCGGATGTCCCAGGGTTACGCATAACACCGCCGCCACGAGAGCTTGAAGTTGAGATGCTGTCATATTCAGGCTGAAAGCTCGTTGTCATTCAATTCGAATGCAGTTTCAAGGCAATTTCGAGCGGTGCGCGCCGTTTCCCAGCCCCTATCAATAGCGCATGACGGCGACGAACTATAGCGACAACGGACACTCGATGCGGCCCTGTGTCTGATATAAGAATACAAACAAAACCAAAGCTGCTGGAAGCTCGCTGAAAGGCTACATCCACACTTCATACATGCGGTGAATCTTCGGAGTTTTTTTCTCTTTTTATTGTGATAGCAATTCTATAGACACTTTCAGCCGGATTTTGCCGCCAGCGTCGGCGTCGATGTCATGCACCCTATATGTATACGTATATCTGTATAAATGAAAAGGCTCAAGAAAGAAAAAAAAATGGCCCAGTATCTGCATGTTATCAGCAAATGTCATCGAGAGACGATAGTCTTGCGTGTGGAGAGAGTGAACAAAACATTTATTTGATGTTCTGTGGAAGGAAATTGGTGATTGGTACTCTGGAGGCGCTGCGTTAGACTGCTTCGAGCGTGCAGCGGAGGCGAACGAGCGCATCAAGTTAGGCATTTTTTTTTTTGGAAAACGATGCGCGTCGCTTTGACACGGGTGTACGCGCCCGTCTCAGAGGTGATAAGGTGTAGAACGCAAGGCGACGGGTAGGTGCCACCACTGTCTTGTTTTGGGAAAGCGTTGAAAACACTCTCCTTTTCTTGCAAGCGTTGCATAGTCAGCGCAGTGTGATAAGCGCTACGGTCCTTAAAATTACTTATGTATGCCTTTTCTAGTAAAAGACGCACATGTTAAAATATATACGTGTTGTTATGGTGCCCCAGACATGCGCAATAATTGCTTTTTAATTGACAATTGCACACATATGAACGCTAAATCTTGAGAAACATTGGTGGGTGCTGTGGATGGAGTTGGCCGTTTCATATACCTGGCAGCGTAATAGTGGACAAACCGACAAAAGTACAGACGGACAGATTAAAATTTTTGCGTCGAAGGTCCCCAAGAAAGACTATCGTCTTTAAAAGAACCACGGGAAAACGCTCTGGCATGCGGAATTGAACGTCGGACCTCTGCGTCGTGAAAGCGACGCAATAACCACTGAGCCACCTGGAGCACATCCTTCATCGTTGAAACGACAAGCCACTTATATCTACCACGTACCGCTGCTCACGAGCATCTCGGAGGGAATTGTGTTTTCAGCATTACCAGCGAGATGGCGCAAAGAGGTTCACGTCGCCTCCATCGAGGTCTCTCGATTCTGCCCCTCCATCCATCCAACATACGTCGATGTCTCTCGATTCTGCCCCTCGACGCCGTTTGGCGGCTCTGCGCTATTGCGGAATCGGGGAGTACAAGGTGATATGGGATGGACATCATTTGAAGGCAGGGAAGCTAGCAGCAAGATAAAATTTGAGAAGCGGTTGAGAGAAATGCGGAGGAGCATCGGGCTAGGAAGGTTTTCAGCTACTTGTACATGAAGAGTGTCAATGCAAAACGGAGGAAGCGAACCAGAAAATTGACGGCTGAATACTTAGAAAACAGCAGGTGGCCAAAAAAAACTAAAAAAAAACTATCGGTTAAGAAAAAAGTGAAGGGAAATGGAGAGTGACATGTGGAGAATTGGCATGATTAACAAGTCCGCACTAAACATCCATCGAACTTTTAAGCCGGAAATTGCCAAAGAAGGATCTATGATGATAATACCCGGGGTAGTTCTCTACTGTTTGGGCTAGGACGGGAGTATTGCGAACCAAGACATATCGGGCCAAATACGAAGGGGTAGACATGGTATGCAGTGCATGTGGAGATGAGGAGGAAACTGCCGAACACTTGATAATGTTCCGTAAAGGGCTTCACCCTATAGTTCAGGATGCACAGAGTTTTTCAAAGCACTGGGGTTTTGGAACAGGAAGGGCCAAATAGACTTTAAGCGAGTAGAATTAAGTAGAAGGTTGTCTGATTGGTGGCTGAAGTCAAGGCACAAGTGAAAATTAAATCCTTCACGGCAAAGTACCTGTCCTCAACTTTACTATTTAAAGGAAGAAAAAAGGTACCAAGCAAAGCGTGCTTGCAGTAGGTACTCAATGAGTTCTGGAAAGGCTCTGGGAGGCCGCTCAGCACGCAGGCCTGGCGTTTTTAACTAGAAAACTACTAATCCACATACTTGACAAAATGTCACGTCAACACCGCCGCCTATCTTGCAGTAGTCGTGACACTCATTAGAAACATTTGCACCAACCTTAATTTTGTCAATTACCTTGGAATAAAAATTTCGTCCAAGGTTATGACGCACATATATCATCGTGATATAGCAGTGTACATGCACATATAAACGCGTGTTATCAAACGATTCAGCAATCTATTACCAATTAGAGTCAGTACTATTCACTAACTACTTGGCAAGATAGCAAGTTTCGCTAACCTTCATTTTACTATCTTCACTTACTAGGAGGTTAGTGCTTTTTAGACAAGTTTACTGTTATTATTTAGTTGGCGTATAGGCAGACTTTCTTTTTTCAAAGAGTGCATGTTTGAACGAATGGTCTTGTTTTAATATGTTTAAGCTTAAATGTGTTAATGCCAAAATGAGGACTTAGCGAATCGTCACGTAGAGATTCTGAGAGGTGCCGTCTTTTGTAACGTGTAGTCGCTGGCTTTGGCTG